>SNQJ01S0100344.1:34514-58425 GCA_010110895.2 Picea sitchensis | reverse complement strand
TATCATGCTTTGAAAAATAACTTTAACCTTAATACTTTTTAAAAAGTATAATAAGCTTAACACTCTTTAAAGGGTATAAGAAGCTAACACTCTTTAAAGGGTATAAGAAGCTTAACACTCTTATTGTCATGCTTTGTAAAATAACTCTCTTTGAAAAAGTATAATAAGCTTTATTAATTCAGGTATATTAAAATTTAGAATATAAATAAATTCGAAATATAGTTTATTCTTATTGTCATGCTTTGTAAAATATTTATTGTCATGTTTTGTAAAATAACTCTCTTTGAAAAAGTATAAGAAGCTTAACACTCTTTAAAGAGTATAATAAGCTTTATTAATTCAGGTATATTACAATTTGAAATATAAATAAATCTGAAATATAGTTTATTCTTATTGTCATGCTTTGTAAAATAACTCTCTTAACCATTTTTTTCTTTTACCTGTCATCATGTGTACAGGGAAAGAAATGAAGAGGCTCACACATGGAATTGGGCCACTGGGAAATTTCAAAATTTCAAAGTTTTTAAACTAACACTTTCAGGCACAACATATAAAACCTTCATGTGAACAATGGATATTTTTTGAATCGGACAACTATATGCGGCAAAAAAAATTTACAAATTTTGTAAAAATCCTAATGGATTTGAACACAACTATAAAAGGGAGGACTTCAACAAGCTTTAAGCAGATACAGATTATATGAATACACTTTGAAGCAGATACATAGACATACAGATTATATGAATACAACTATAAAAGGGAGGACCTCAATAAGCTTTGAAGCAGATACAGATTATATGAATACACTTTGAAGCAGATACATAGACATACAGATTAAGGGAGGACTTCAATAAGCTTTGAAGCAGATACAGATTATATGAATACACTTTGAAGCAGATACATAGACATACAGATTATATGAATACACTCTAGAAGTGTGTATCTACAAAATTACATTCTGATCACAGCTCATGATATAAAATTGCGCTTTTTTCTTTGGAAAAAAAAAGTGTTATCTACAAAAAAAAGTAATTTTTTATCACAGCGGATGATATAAAATTATGCTTTTTTCTTTGGAAAAAAAAAGTGTTATCTACCAAAAAAAAAAAAAGTAATTTTTTATCACAGCGGATGATATAAAATTATGCTTTTTTACTATGGAAAAAAAAAAATCTTTTAACCATGCCTTTCATTAATTCAGGTTTCTTATTCTTTGAAAAATAACACTCTTTAAAAAAGTACAAGAAGCTTAACACTCTTTAAAAAGTATAATAATCTTTATAAGAGTAAACAGCGAGCTTTTTAGTTTTTCAAAAACGCCGCCAAAACAACTCAATCGAAAGTTTTTGCATGTTGGGGAAATTTTGGACTCCCTGGAATTTTCGACTCCCTAGAAACAAAGTTAAAGATAAAGAGAATATATATATGTAAAGATAAAGTGAATATATATATATATACTCTTTGGCACATATATTCTCTTTAGCTTTACAAATGTAAAGGTAAATAGGTTCTTCCATACATATTTTGGAAGGTAGTGCGAAGGTAGTGCCACGACGCATTAAAGGATACCAGTATATTAAACATAATTGCAAATCTTTAACAAAGATGGACGATATTAAAAAGAGGAACCAATTCAAGGCATAGATCATCCCATTAAATAAATTTGCCAGCACTTTAAAAAAGGTAGTAAGCTTCAGGGAGTCACCACCTGTATCCACATTGACTTTGATCATTTAATTTGAAAATCAACTAAAAGCTAAATCCGCTAGATCGTGGAAAACCCTCCGACACACATTCTTTAGTTTACTTCTACATTCATAGTAAAGTTTGAATAGTACTCCGACCAGAAGAAATGGTAAATATTTGCTTTTGAAGTTAAAAAGCCAGTTCAAACAGCATTAGAGACCAAATAAAATTCAACTACGAATTGCATAGCTTTTGGATCATAATTTACTCATAAATCCAAGAATGCAAGCTACTCTGCCAGTCCACCACACCATCGGGAAACCAAAGTGCTATTTCTTTCTTTGCACTCTCAACTGCATCACTGCCATGGATGACGTTCCTGCAAACAAATCATTTAATCAGAGACGTATTCATCCGTGTTAAAGAGCGGTCTAGAAAGATATTAGGCTAATAGTTACTTTGTCTCAAAGCCACACATACATAAGAAAGTAATCAAGATATATAAGACATCAAATGTCAATATTCAAAAATCTCGTAATATTCTTGGCTATGCATCAAATAAACTTCCAGACACAACCAAATAAATAAGCATTTCTGGAGCATGCACTATAAGTAAACTCATGCATGCCCAAGGGATTAGATCCAATGATAATTAATGGACTTTTTCACCACTCACGCAGGTTCAATGGTTGTGAAGGTTTTTCATGTTCTTTAAGGAAACGATGGTGGCCCCTGGAGGTAGTGATCGCGCATGTGATGATGCATAGCACTAACTGCATGAACACAAGTAGATCGTAGCCTACCTCTATGCCCATTAAGGCCAACCATCATAAAGTTCAGTGAGTTGTGGGTGAGCGGTTTTGGCAAGAGATCACCATGGAAAAGAAATGAGCCAGGTTTGAATGAGGTTTTCATGTTCACGTGGACAGTTTTAAAGGAGGTTAATAGCTCCTCTTGACTATCAAAATATTTCTCCACGTCAGAAAAGTAAAGCAAACTCATGCAGGTGCCTTTCAGCCCTGCACCGTGCAAAAGGTAAATTAGCTTTTAGAATAGACAAAGAAAACGACCATCTTGAAACTGATAGCATGGATATTGGGTGTATGCTGATAGGGGTATATCAAATAAATTTTATGTGCGCAAGCACATCTCTTAACTAATCTAACGGCAGCCTTTTTTAGGAAGGTAATTAACCTACAGCTGCGTTATCTAGGAAGGAAGCTGCTTAGCGTGATTTTATTTAAGGATTTTTTATGTGCACAACCACATTCCTTCTAATCTAAGGACAGATTTTTTGGGGAAGGGTATTAGCATTAACGACGAACAACAGCTTTTTCTTTGGAAGGCTATCAGCATTAACAATCGCTTATGACTAACACCAGCTTTCGCATAAATGGGCTCCAACGTTTGGGGGCTGACAATAAATGGAAATAATGTTTGCCTTTGGTCTCCAAGAAATTAAAAGATTGATTAAACTCTTTAAAGCGAGCAGTTTACTATCAGCATTAAACACATTACTTTATGAATGTCATTTTCACCTAGATCTATATTTTCTGTTAATTTCTTATGTAATGGCTGTGTCTATTCTTACTTCCATTAAGGATATAACTTCTGTAAAAATTAACATCTTAATTGCTCGACACAATCGAATGAGATCTCATTGACCATTTAACCATTGAAATGGCATCTGACATGGTTTTCCCCGGCATAGTCTGATGAGCATAAGCTCGTTCTGAAAAAGATAGCCAGGATCAACAAATCAGAAAATGAACACTGAAATAAACGGAAACTGGAAACAACGTAAAAGTGGTGGACTATTTCCATAAAATTGGCAAGTTGAAGATAAGCCAGGATTTAAAAATTGAAAACGAAGACTGGAATAAACGAAAGATGAAGCAACGGAAAAGTGGCGGACTATTTCCTAAAATTGGCAACTTAAAATAGCCAAGATCAGCAGATCAGAAAATGAGGACTGGAATAAACGGAAACAAGAAACAACGGAAAAGTGGCTGACTATTTCCCTAAAATTGGCAAGTTGGGAACAATTAAATGTTCAAAACAACAGCAGAAATGAATTCCACCACACACTAAATAGCATTTACCTTCCAATCTCTACAGCAAAGTCGCCTCTAATAGTTCCRGGTTCAGAAGCTGCAGGATTTGTAGCTCCAATGATTTTCCTACCAGTTGCAACAACACCTTTCCCCTCCCATACCATGGCTACAACAGGGCCAGAAATTATGTACTCAACCAATCCAGTGAAAAATGGCTTTGAAGACAAATCCTCGTAGTGTTTCTCCGCAAATGATCTCTCTACACCCACCATCCTCAGTCCTGCATATATTGAGAACTTGTAAGTTAGATGGCTCATAAGTACGAGAATGCCTCTTCAAGTTAAAAGATGCTAAGGTTGGGCAATTTTGCACGGTATCTAGATATAAATTACATTAGCCGCATCCATTTGTATTAAATTAGAGGAAAAAACAAAGATTTTAAAATCTTATTCGAATTGCCTGGACAGAATCCCCCGGCAAGCAAGTAAAATCCCAGACAACTTTATCTATATTAACATAATGGATGACAGAAAGTGGCCTTTATCATATGAATGCAACCACTACTTACCTTTCAAAATAAAGCCCTTCTTCTCAAACCTAGATATAATTTCGCCCACCTGCAGAATTAAAAAGTATGGTTAACCATCAAAATATATTTCACAAAACCGTCACTTTTTAACTTATTTTGTGGCTCCGACAAGTCTATGCAACAATTCAAGTACAGCGCACAATGATACAAGTATAGACACGGTCTGTAACCCACTCTAGCAAGACAGGATATTTAACTGTTTTAATTACAAGTATTACCTACATGCCAAATCCTTATAATAGGAATCGTTCATGATCAAATGGATCAAAATTTACGTCAAAAAAATGACGTCAACGATGGATATGTCACAACAGCTTATAAATGAAAAAAAAAAATTATAAAAATGGCTGCAAATTCATAAAATAAAATTTAAAAAACAAATCAGGCCATCCCTGCTAATATAAAAACCTGGTTGCATAAAAGTAATGAGCTGTCTACACCTATGAATGTAGAGAAAATATGCTTAGTATGCTTAAGATCAACTCAAAGTTCAGAATTGAATGCTAAAAATTGTCGAGAGAGAGTGCCTCCCTAATTGTCAGCAAGCATGTCAATTCTTTTCTCTTGAAGGTGCCATATAAGTAAAAAAAAAGCTTTAAATTCCTAGAATACGTGAAATAAAAAAAGCTATTCCATAGTCCTTATTTGTTCACTATGTTAGAGGCATTTTGCACGGAAATAATTAAGTTCCATGTGTTCAACATAGCATTCAGTCTAAGTTGTAATACGGGCTGAATTTGGCCAATTTACATGAAATATTAATGATTGGGTACCTAATTTCCTACTTCCGGAAAATATATCTTATCACTCTGCTATTTTACTTTAAACAAACAACGCTTCTTCAAATAATTCACCAAAATAGCCAATGCTATGTTTTCTTGCATTAGTTGTTCAATCCATATCCAATATTAAAGTGTGACGGTTCTATCATATCAAACTATAAGAATGGAATTCCTGTCAACTCCTACTTCTTTGTTTACAGAAGCCACATCCCCAAGCACTACTTGAAAGACACTATAATAGCGTGTAACCTTTTCTATACAATGATTTGATCAATGTTTAAATGCAACCATTAAAACCTATCATAAATTTCTCATTCTGACACAATAAATCCTTCAACATGTCAACTGGGTTTCACTAGTGTGGTTGTGGAATGGAGTGTTATCCTCCCCACCCAGGTTCTATTCCTGTAGATGATATGTTGAGCTCATTATGAGTAAATTGTTGTAAAGGCTTCATGTTTAAATGCAACCATTAAAACCTATCATAAATTTCTCATTCTGACACAATAAATCCTTCAACATGTCAATTGGGTTTCACTAGTGTGGTTGTGGGATGGAGTGTTATCCTCCCCACCCAGGTTCTATTCCTGTAGATGATATGTTGAGCTCATTATGAGTAAATTGTTGTAAAGGCTTCATGCCCTGTTGTTGACCAATGAAGAACCTAGGGTTTACCCTGGGTAACCTCAAAATGAAGAGAAGAATCCAGGAGCTTTCCTGGGGAGTTGTTACCTGGAAAAATAACTCCTCCAACATCCTAATATGACTCTTATTGGAAACCTAATCACTTTATGTCCAATGTTGGATTCTAGGTAACTACTTCCTCTTTTCTCTAAGACTGATATCAAAATCAGTCTCCAAACACCTTATAGATTTCTAACATTTGCTTTTATGCATATCCTGTGTTGGCAGCAATAGGTGCCTTATCTCAGTCCCCACCTCATACAGCTATTTCAAAATTGGAAGTGCAGTCCATATACAGATATCTAAAAGACAATCTAAGATGTTCTCAAGATTCCTAAAAGAAGATAAAATAAAACATGGATATGGGGTTGTCAGATTCAGATAATATCTTATTTATGGGGTTGTCAGATTCAGATAATATCTTATTTTCGGAGTAATCTCTCGACAGAAGTCCATAGTATCAAATCCCTCAACTCCGTGAATGACTCCTATCGGAGAAGTACTTCATACTCATTATTGAGTGTATGAGTGACCGCTTGATGATTTCTCCAAGTCGATAAACCAAAAATGTACTAGAATATCTAACCACAATAGATGCCTAATCTCCATTCACACCCCACGCATCTCTTTAAAAATCGGTAGTCTCTTTAAAAATTGGTAGTACAATCCAGACTCCAGATAGAGTTATCTAAAGAGAAGTTATGTGCGACTACGATATGCCCAAAAATAAAGAACCATTTGCCTTGATTTGCCCTTGTATCAACTCCAGTTTGATAAAGTGGATATTAGTTAAGACAACATTAGATATTCAGAGTAACGCCTAAAAGAACGTTTATATAGATGAAGAAATATCAAACCACATATATAACTTTATAGAAGATTAATGACAAAAATGAAGTGATGGAATTGATGTGTACAACAATGTGCTTTGCATCAACCCAATGCTCAAGGAAAAACAAATCCCACCTCATTTCCTGCCAGATACAAATGAATGACATCCCCTGCACCCATCTCTTTAGTAGAAATTTTGGGTAGAAAGTTAATTTTTTCCACATTTCCTGGTCAAACTGTAACTACCAACCCAATGGAGCATTGGTTCACTGGGGTATTTGATGGCCTATTAAGCCATCCACCAGGGTTTCGTTCTTGTTTCCTGCTAAAGAAAGGAATGACAGCCCAAACACTCATCTCTTTAGCAGAAATTGGGTAGAAATCATTTTTCCCTGGTTTTCATAACTCCACTCGTATGTTTGATTGACTATTAATGCATCCGCCAGGGTTTGATTATTGCTGCGGTCTGCCCCACCGAAATGATACGAGTTCCAATGGGATAAGGCCAAGTTCTAGGGAATTTTATCACAATAGTGACTCCCCAGATCCAACACCAAAGCCAAAAGAAAACCACAATATGCAATGCAGCCCCTCAGGGGATATTTCTCAATGAAATTTCACCAAAATGAAATGCAACTGCTAAAACTATTCACCAAAATGAAATGCAACTGCTAAAACTATTGCATAACATTATTCATGATTCACCAAAATGAAATGCAACTGCTAAAACTATTGCATAACATTATTCATGCCATAAATGAAGGAATACGTTCGTGATTAAGAAAATATTTGGATTGGAAACAAACAAGAAAAATTCTTTATGAGATAATATTTCAAATTAGCAAAAAGACCTTTCATTGAGAAATAGATGCCCACTAAAATTGCAAGCTAAGGGATCTAGGCCTATTGCTTTGAATTCATCAAATGTATTGCACCCAAACTAAGAAATGCATCAAACAAGTACACACACAAACAAAACTCACACCTGGATAGCCAGTGTATCTGCTGAATCACTATTGCATACATCAATCTGTGGATCCCCGTTCTTGATACTGTAGGGGCATTCCATCCCGATAGTGAAAACTTTAGGCCACTGAATAAACTCCGTACCATAAAGCAAGGAGCACATATCATGATTAAGGACACATTTGGATTGGAAGTAAATAAGAAAATGTTCAAAGCCCATGATGAAGTCATTGCAATATTAATTCTGCCAATCAATTTGATTCTAAAAAATGAGGTCCTAGAGACCAGGTAGGACTCGAAGGAGGCTATATTATTGTTGTTGTACTACGGCATATTATTATTGTTGTTGTACCCACTAAAATTGCAAGCTAAGGGATCTAGGCCTATTGCTTTGAATTCATCAAATGTATTGCACCCAAACTAAGAAATGCATCAAACAAGTACACACACAAACAAAACTCACACCTGGATAGCCAGTGTATCTGCTGAATCACTATTGCATACATCAATCTGTGGATCCCGGTTCTTGATACTGTAGGGGCATTCCATCCCGATAGTGAAAACTTTAGGCCACTGAATAAACTCAGTGACATAAAGCAAGGAGCACATGTCATGATTAAGGACACATTTCGATTGGAAGTAAATAAGAAAATGTTCAAAGCCCATGATGAAGTCATTGCAATATTAATTCTGCCAATCAATTTGATTCTGAGAAATGAGGTCCTAGAGACCAGGTAGGACTCGAAGGAGGTTATATTATTGTTGTTGTTGTACTACTACTACTAGTATTATTATTATGAATAGGATGTATAAAACCCCTCCCACCACAATAATCGCAAACAGAGTTAACCGTGATCGCATCAATCTGCTTAAAAATTCAGAACAGGTATGACAACTGCCAACGACAACGCAGAATAATAGTTGGGGCGTCTATTATAGACCTCACCTAGAAGAGAGAACCATCAACTGCTAGAAACCGCCCACTCAATGAAAAATTAGTTAAAAATGCTTCCAACGCTTCTCGGAAGGTCATCTTGGCTTCTTAAGACTACTGGGCCTATATGTAACAAAAACAGATAACTAAGCCCCACAAATGATTGAACAAGAGGGGCCTGCAAAATCAAACCCTTTAACAATCTAGCATGACCCCTCAGAAGATTCAGGCACATCCTGTGGAGAAGATCCCGAACAAAATGGGACTTGATTTTGTACATAATGAAAATAATTATGCAGTTGGTCAGGCTGAAGTTGAGTAGTAAGTTCGAAATCTTCCCATGATGATGATTGATAACCTAGGTTCAAAACTCTATAGATCTAGTCTAGCCGAGTTTGTGAGGCCTAATTATTACAAAAACACAAAGTTTCCTTGCCAAGGGAGAAAATTATACCCAGCAAAGCTCATACTAAAACGAGCTCCATCCTTTCCGATCAAAGAGCTTGACCATCCACCACCCCCACCTCCCCCAAAACACACACACAGATATTTCCATCCTCTCCGATCAAAGAGCTTGACCATATATATCACGTTTTGATCTAAAACCATTTTTCACTGATCAGAAAAGGGAAAAAATATCCATAAGCTTCTACACAAAACTGTAGACATTCTGAACCTGGGCTTAAGAACTGAAGCAAAGGAAGTTCAAATATGCATCAAATAAGTGGAAACGATATCTAAAAGGGTTAAAAATATCCATAGATGGCCTTTATTTTTTTGGTAAAATACATGAAACATCACAGATTCCTCACACATCGCACGGCCAAACCCATGATTGAAAATCGAACAAAAATCAGAGGAAGTTTATGTTATGTATTTCATACCAATCCACGCTGCACGCCGTCGGGCTTGATCATGATGAAAGTCTGCTCCATGATGAATCTGCCGTGAGTTCAAACAGGAACCGAATACACCGATAAAAAAATACAGTGAACACTAACGCGCAGTTCTAATGCTTGTAAACCCTACCACTCTACGTCATTATATAACTCTCTCATCTACACATGAGCTCTATTTCATAAGCCTTTCAGGTCCGACTAAATAAATTGAAAAACCCCAAAGCGGAATGTTTATTGGAATACGAGGCAAGTATTCTTTATTATATCATTATGTTTTTTTCTTGACGCAAATAGTTTATGGTGAAATCTGATGTGTAAAGTCTTTGCGTTTGACTTCAAGAAGTTAGTTAATTGTCATTAAACCGATTTAACCCAGGTTTATAATTTAAATTGATTTAAGTGAATTTTAATAAAATATTTTACTCTTTTTATTGTCGAGTTGGGACTTTTTATATCTATAAACATATAGGTTGTTATTATCTTTTTGATGTTTAAATTTTCTAATTAGAAAATTGGTTTATAAGTCAAAATAGTTATTAACTTAAGTTAGAAATTATACATAATTCATATAGGTTGTTATTATCTTTTTGATGTTTAAATTTTCTAATTAGAAAATTGGTTTATAAGTCAAAATAGTTATTAACTTAAGTTAGAAATTATACATAATTATGGGATATAAGTCAAAATAGCTGTTAACTTAAGTTAGAAATTATAGAATAAGGGATATTTATATTTTTTTATTTATTTAAAATTAGTCTTAAATTTGATAGGAATTATGTTAAAAAAAGTTTCACCTTTGTATTATGAGACCCCCTTGTTTGTGGGACAAGGGACCCCAAGGTATACATACCCTACCCCCCTCTGGATTTGAACGTGTGACCTCTTAAGAGGAAACACATGTTCTTAACCATTAGGCCCACTTAGGCTGTATATAATTTTAATGGAAAAGTTTGGAGGAAAACTTTATAACATTTACTAATTTGCTTTTATATTTTTAAAAATAATAATAGTCATTTAGTTTTAAGGTTATAGTCTAGCAAGACTTCAAATTAATGTATAAGATTCTTTTGTTTATGGGAGAAGGGACTCTCTTTGAGGAAACACATATTCTTAATTATGAGACCCACTCAAGTTGTACTAAACCCTTACTTTCTTATGGATCTTGAGTACTTTCCTATAGATTATGAGTACCTCCATGTGATTATTGGTCCATGGATAGTAAACCATCACCCTTGATTATGGAGACTAACCCTAAGGGGATTAAGAAAGTCCAACTCTGTATCAAGTGGAACCCACTCTCTCGTTTTGGGGGAGAGGTCTCACATTTTACTCATGACTTAAAGTAACTAAGTGCCTTTGTTCTAAAAATAAATAAATTTCCAATTTATTATATAAAAAACAAAAACACTTTTATTGTTTAAAAAAAATAATGATAATATTTAAACTAATCTTTTATCTTTCACCACCATTGAAGATAGAGAATACACCCAATATGTTAAATTGTTTGAAGTTCAAGATAGAGAATACTCTCACTATGTTAAATTGTTTGAAGTTTATGATGATGATGATGGTGATGATGATTAACGTCCACTAAGATCGAATTGGTCTAACCTTAAGAGGGTAAGTGATTACTTGCAATTCTTTAGAATTGTGTTTCTCCAAAAGCATTAAGAGAAGCTTTCCAAAATCACTATACTTTTGTCTAAGTGTATATATCTAAGTTAAATATCTTAATCCATATTTCTCATAATATCTTAATTGATTTTTTTCATAGTTTTACTATCCCATTATATTATATTTTTAAAAAATTACTTTAAAAATCTAAAAATTATGTTAAGATAATAAATTTGAATAATTTAATTTTAAAGTAAAATTTAAAATTGTTTTTATGAATTAAGAATTTGTTTTTTTCAAAATTAAAAAAAAGTTAACTACCAAAAATTGAAAATATGTTAACAACCCAAAACATTTGGTAACATTGAAAATCTATTCTTATAAAAATTATAGACAAATTAATAATAATAATCCTTATTAACAATTAAATAATATTAAATTTTCCATTTAAAAATTAATAAATAAATTTAAATAATTATAATAAATTTCATTATTCATAAACCTAATGATTTTAATATTTTTGAAAAACAAAAGTCCTGTATTCCATATCTTCCTACCTTGTATGTTTACTTTAATCTTGATTTGGTATCTGTATTTTTCTTCATGTATAATATATGAAGTGAAATTTCTTAACTTTATATTTGGAAAATCAAATTTCATTTTAATAATTTTAATTTAATAATGGATTAAAATAAAATAAAGTCAAATTTCAACGCTACTCGGCACGTTTATATGAAGTACATTAATTATGTGTTTGATGAACCTGAGTTTCATTTATGTATGTTGCCATTATGTTATGATTTAGTCATATATTTGACTGAGCTATGTCCTTAAGTGCGAAGTGTCAGCTTTATGGATTCTCTTTGTTAATATAAGATATTTCTGTAATATATGATATTTTATGTTGGGATTTTATTTGATTGAAATTAAATATGGGTTTAGAAGTATAAGATAAAATATTTGATTTATAAATAATTTAAAATTTTTGATGTAATTTTTTTTAAATTTATATTTTTGGTTAAGAACATGTGTTTTCTCTTAAGAGGTTATAAGTTCAAATCCAGAAGGGGGTAGGCTATGTATATCTCCGTAGACTCTACCAGTCAAATTGTTGGGCGGAGGGGGTCCCTTGTCCCACAAACAAGGGGGTCTCATACACCAATTTGGTGTGGCTTGGTCGTGACCTTAAAAATAGATTATTATTATTATTATTATAAAGAGACTTATCATTTATATTTATATTTATATAAAATTTGATATGAGTTTAAGTTTAGAAGATTAGAATATTAAATTGGATGATTTTTTTATAGATTTAGGAATCGCATTATGGAATGTGGCTTTCATGAAATGTGTTTTCTTGTCTTTGATTAGGATATACTTGGGTAGAGCTAGGGGATCTAGGGTTCGGAACCAGGAGATCGCCATGGTTTGGTGGACATGGAAAACTCCTGGTAAGGAGCCACGATTCGACCGATAACTATCATGTCTAATGGATATGATTGTGGAGTAGGTTAGACTTAGAGTAGAGTTTAATTGTTTTGGAGGAGGTATTGAAGCTAAGGATAGGGTGGCAGGTGAAGTGGCGGTACTACTTGATCAATTGGCAAAGGATAAGTGGTGGAGTCAGGGGGGAATACTACAACCTGACGAAGTCTACAAGGAAGACCTACAAAGGATCAGACATGCAAGGGTATGGGATGAGGTAAGGGGTGGTCCTTTCGGGGATGAAGTGGAGGAACGGTATTTTGATAAGGACGGATGGTGATTTAGTGGTTGGTCTAAAGGATGGTGGAATAAAGAATGCGGTTAATGCCTGCCTCGAGAAGCGTGAGGGGCGGGGAGGTTCGTCGTTCAACACTCAATCGAACATTGCTCCTCAAGATTTGGCAGGCAACCATGCTAGTAGGGGGACCAAAAGTAAGCTCGAAGGGTCAAATAGTGTAGGAGAGGGGTTTCGGGCCAGTTTTGATAAGTTAAGGTTCATGACTGAAGACCGATCGCTAAGGGAGACAATGGAGCTGCACGAGGTAGTGGAGGAAGCCGGGAGGAAGTCGGCAACGGGAGAAGGTGAGGAGCACAAAGTTGGTAAGGAGGACTCATACAAGTCTAATGTAAAGGCCTGGAAAGCCAAGAAGATAAGGTCAAGGGTCACTCTTGGCATAGACATAGGGATGAAGGAGATAAGCCTCCTATATGTGCACGGGCTGGTAGGTAGGTTCAGTTACAGGGCATTGGGAGCTAGGGAAATACTTAATTGGGTGGAAGAAACCTGACACCCAATTCTGGGCTATTCTCTTGATGTTTATATCCTTATTAAAGGATGGTATTGCTTCATCTTCAAATCCATGGAGGACGTAGAGCGAATACTTAAGCATGTGTGGTTGGTCAAGGGAGGGAGCTAATGATAAAAAAGTGGCACTGCGCATTTAATCTCGAGAAGGAAACAATCTGTTACATACATCTTTGGATTCTATTTCTTGGATGGTTGCTCTGCTTATGGAATTTAGAAGCTTTAAAGGAGACAAGTGATAGGTTAGGGAAGTTTTTATGCGCAAATCCAAAGTTGTTCTTTGGATCTGATAGGTGCATGGGTAAAATATTGGTGGAGGTAGACTTGTTTGAGGGTTTGCCGGCAGAAATTGAAATTGCGTGGAGAGATATTGTGGTGTTGCAATGCCTAGACTACTTGGGGACTTCGTTTAGATGTTTTGAGTGCAAGCGGACGGGCCATCTTCGGCACCAATGCAGGAGGTAGATTACGAAGGCAGTAATTGATGGATGTGAGGTCCCTGCCGATTTCGACGTTGTTGTTTCAGAGAATCTTTCAGACGGATGGTTCGAGCACATTTCTCCCTCGAATATGGATCGTGATTTTCCTGTGGGTAAGCCCAACTATTCTTTTCCTGTTGTCTTTACTTTTCCCACAGCCAAATTAAATGAAGGTAGCTTTAATGCTGGAGTGAAGTCTCTAAAGTTAGCCAGTGATCCCAAAGACAGTATTGGGATGGGTTTTCCCCCTGAGAGTGAGGTTTCTTTGATCCTGATTTTGAAGGATAATGAAGGTATTGTGCAGTCTGCGTGTATCGTAGGGAGGATGGTTGAAGGGAGAAATGTGGGGTTCCTGACAGTAAAAAGTTTAGAGATTGTAGAAAGGGTGACCTGTACCGATGAAGATTTTATCCATTTGATACAGGGGATTGGGGGGGTCCCAGTAGGTAGAGGACGGATCTTGGGAGAAGGGTGTGCTACTTCGATAGGAAGCCTTAGTGGAGGAAGCTCAGGGGTAGCGGATTTGGGGTCGGTCTCTCAAATTGGACCAAATCCTGATTTTCCTTTATTTTGCATTTAGAATGATTTTTCATCTTCAAGTGCAGGGAAATCAGATAGCTAGCCTTCCCTTGGTTTTAAGCAGGCAGAGACTTCTGTTGTCATTGTGGAGCAGGGGCAAACGAGTCTTTCCTTGTGTTTGGAGGTCTCTATAGAATCGGGTGAACAGAGTTGTGGTAAATGGGATAACCCGAATGTTATTTGCAATTCGATTGATATTTTATCTTTGAGTGCAGGGACAATAGCTCTAGTAAGGGTTCACGTGAGCTCGAATAGCTCACCTAACCATGATTTTAATCAGGCAGGGACTTCCATTGTCGTTGTGGAGTAGGGGCAAAAGTGT
Organism: Picea sitchensis; assembly: GCA_010110895.2. Taxonomy (NCBI): domain Eukaryota; kingdom Viridiplantae; phylum Streptophyta; class Pinopsida; order Pinales; family Pinaceae; genus Picea; species Picea sitchensis. The sequence goes on along the minus strand of SNQJ01S0100344.1, from coordinate 43,716 downwards.
CTTGACTTGTGTTCAGGGGATTATGTAGCATCGGGTGAACAGAGTTGTGGAAAACGGGATCACGTGATTGTGTTGACTGAGGTTGAAGAGGTGATCATTGATCATGTGTCGTCTTATAGAGAGGTCCTTACCAGAACTTCTTTGCTGAGTTTTTATGGAGGGGAGAGTATTCAAAAGCAATTGGAAAAGTCATGTAAAGAGATGTCCCCTTTGAATCCTATTCCTCATATTCTGAGGGGCAAGGAATCATTGAAAAAAGGTGCAGTCCATGGAGGTCTCGAAAAGGATTTCTCGCCTTTAAAGACTAGAAGTGCAAGGAGTCCAGGGATCGAGAAGCAGATTGGAGAGTTGAATTGTTACATAGTGATTAATGGTGTGAGGGCACTTAGGGCACAAAAATCCCTAGCACAAGTAAAAAAATGATTGTGGTCACCCTAAATGTGAGAGGAGTGGGGGGTAGCTCCAAGTACCTTTCCCTAAAAAGACTTTTAGATTTAGTGAAGCCTGATGTAATTCTTATACAGGAAACTATGGTATGGGTGGAAAAAGAAAGGGATATTTTTGTTAAATTGTTACCACAGTGGTTTTTTTGTGGAGTGGACTCCACAGGTCTCTCTGGTGGGATGCTCTCAGCATGGAATCCAAGGAAAGATGATTTTTCTGCTTACTTGATTCCTGCAGGGATAATGTTGGAGGGACGTGTAAAAGACCTTGACAGAAATTTGAAGGTGATCAAGTGCTACAAGCCTTATTATGACAGAGAGGTCTTTTGGGAGGAGATTAAGAATGAAGGTATTTTAAAAGAGCAAAATGTAATCTTGGGGAGTGATCTCAACTTTACTACCTCATTCAGAGAGGTGTGGGGTGATCATGCTAGAGTTGATTCTTTAAATCCTTACTTTAGTAAGTTGCTACGAGAGGAGGGGATGGTGGATGTGGAACCATTAAAATTGTTGCCTACTTGGAGAAATGGTAGAAGAGGACAACAATATATTTCCAAGAGGCTGGATCGATTTATGATTTCTGAGGACCTTGCCTCCACAAGATTTAGATACAGATCTGTAGTGTGTAATGTAAATATTTCTGACCATATGCCAGTAATTCTACACTTGGAAAAATAAAATAGAGAGGTCAACTTTCCCTTTAAGTTCAATTCTATTTGGCTGGATGAGACATAATTTGTTAATTTTGTCAGGTCCAATTGGGCAAGATTGTTGGGTACAACGACCTTAAATCCTATGGAGTCAATTGTACAGAAGCTAAAGATACTCAAGGCTTGGATGATTAATTGGGAAAAACGGAAAAAGATAGAATCAAAGGAAGAATTGGTTAAGCTAGAGGTGGAACTAGATATAAGTTATTCAAATCATTCTGGAGGATTTGAGAATGAGTTGGAAAGAGTGTTGATTGTTGAAAAAGAGGAAAGAAAAATGTTTTTATTGAGACAAGAAGAGGAAACCTGGCGGCAGAAGAGTTGACTGAACTGGCTGGCATCAGGTGATAGAAATACAAAAAAATTTCATGCCTATGCTAATGCTAGAAAACAGATCAACACTATCTGGGAATTGTCCAAGGAGGATGGGACAACGATTTCTAGCAATCAAGAACTTCAAAAAGAAGCAGTTGGATTCTTTCGAAATATTTTCTTGGCCCACCCGAACCTTGTCATTATTGATCAAATTGCAATCTTAAGGAATTATCCTAGGATGTTCATAGAAGAAGATAGTCAAAGGATAACCTTTCATGTATCTTCAGCAAAAGTTTTGTCAGTTCTCAAAGGATTTAAAGCTTGAAAAATCCCTGGGCCAGATGGTTTGACCGTAGAGTTTTTTCTGGCTTTTTTTAATATTCTGGGTGATGAATTAGTGGAGATGATTGAAGAATCTAGAAAGAAAGGGGGGGTTTCTAGAGCCTTGAATGCAACTTTTCTTGCTATGATCCCAAAGAGTGAGAATCCAGGAAATTTCGGGGATTATAGGCCCATAGCTCTATGTAACCTGTTGTATAAAATCATAACAAAAATTATTTCCAATAGAGTTAAAACTTCTCTGTCCAATGGTATATCAAAAGAACAATTTGTCTTTCTAGAGCACAGACAAATCACCGATGCTATTGGCATAGTTTAGGAAGTTTTGCATAGTATCAAGGTTAAAAATATCAAAGCCTTGGTTCTTAAACTAAACATGATAAAATCTTATGACAGAGTTGACTGGGGTTTCTTAAGATTGGTGTTGCTACAGGTGGGATTGAGCTTAGAAGCTACTGATTGGATTATGCGGTGTGTAACCTCTGCAAACTTTGTTGTATTGATCAATGGAAAGCCTACAATTTTTTTTAAAAGCACAAGGGGACTTCTAGCCAATTTTGTTTCCTGCTCAATCAAGTAATGTGAAACAACCAATACAACCATGCAAATAACTGGATCACAAACTAAAATCTACTTCCATCCATGAGTGCATATATACCTAAAGAAACTGAAGATTAGAAAAAATGAACTAACATCCCATTCTTATAGTTATAAACATCTGTATTTATGTAGTCATAAATATAAGAATGATGACTCCAATGTAACTCCATATATCTTGCCACGGGATCATCAAAATCATACGAGAGTACCTCTCTTTGTTTTTCAAAAGAAATAAGCTACAAGCTAATGTCACTATTGATTGCCACGGGATCATCAAAATCATACGAGAGTACCTCTCTTTGTTTTTCAAAAGAAATAAGCTGCAAGTTGATGTCACTGTTGATCATATATCTGATATTTGTTGGAGATTTAGGTTCAAAAATGAAGGATGTCAGCTTACTGATCCTAGGTGATAGCTCCTCAATGGTTGGTGATGAATAAGAGATTAACTACCCCTGCATTTCCTCAATATTCTCCTTATCCAGAAAAACACAAGGCTGCTGCAATATCTTTCCATTTTCTTTCAAAAATACAAGTGTAATTTGACAAGAAGAAAATTGATTTTCATGATTTATAATTGGAGCAAACATCTCTTTAGATTCATAGCAATCAGAGAAATTTACAGCAAAAATCTGATTATTTGCTTCTATTTCAATTTCCTAGGAAAGCACATGATTTCGAAAACCATGAGAAACTTGTTGAGGATCACGAGGAACAATTTCTTCTTTAACCATTTCTTGATTACAAACATCCTGAACTTCAAACCCCATACAACATTCCTCAAAAAGAAGGTCAACATAGTATATTTGTTTAAATGCAGCATAAAAATCCTTAAGTGAATGAATGCTAGCAACGAGGAGGGATTGACACCATTCACGAGCATGTTCTTCTAAATAAAATATGAACATCTTGATTAAGACATCCTCATGGAAAAAAACATGTTCAAGCATGCATTTATGAAAATTTAATAAGTGTTCACCGAGATGATCATGCTTGCTTCCTCTAAATTTGGGAAGATAGTCATCCCATTCAGCTATAGTAGGCACTGCTTGCTTCCTCTAAATTTGGGAAGATAGTCATCCCATTCACCTATAGTAGGCACCAGATGTGGAAAACCAACTATGTTTGAGAAATCAAAAATTGCATAACTCTTAGCAAGAATAGCATCCATTTCAAACCAATGAAGTCACCAATAAATTCATCTATCATGGAGGGAGTCACCGATGAATGGATATGCACTGGGATATATAGTTCACTCTTTGTTCACCATCAAGAAGAGAATTGATTGATGTCGGTTTCCTCCCAGAAAGGATTACTCTATCACCCCACAACACACCCAAAGATGTTAGTGCTTAGAAGTCGCCAATTCTAAGTATTGTCGTTTCCAGTGGCATCTTAGATTAAAATGGTTTGGTTGTTTAAGAAAACCGTGGAAATGGTGTAGGATCAATTAATAGGTAGCCGTAGCCAACTATAGGATCAATAGTTGGCTACTGGGCATGGAGTCCAAGTAAAAACAAATAAACTTCTTTGATAACATTCTAGTGGTATCAAATCAAAGTCAATGTGAAACTTAGATCTTCTAACTCCAAATCTTTGTAAAAGTGTTAGTTGTGGAGTCTGATTATCTTCCCGATTTAGGGAGGTCTTTACTTTTAGCCAGTGGTTTTATACCCCATGAAGTGCATTTACACCTGGCATGTACACTCTTCCATCGCTCGCGGGGGAGTGCAGAGGGGGGGTACCCCCTCTGCTGGGTCCGGGGGGGCTATCCCCCCAGTTGGGGGGTTTGGGGGCAAGCAGGCCCCCAGCGGGGGTTCGGGGGCAAAGCCCCCGAAGAAAAAATTGCCTTGTAAAAGTATATTGTAATTTCATTGTAAATCTGGACCGTTCATTATAAGGTTGCAGATCTAACGATAGAGATTATCTTAGGGTTTTTTTCCCTAGAAGGCAACCCTCTTTTATGAGGGAAATGTATTGCGTCTATGTATGTTGGTGAGTATTGTATTCTGAGAGAGGAGACTATGAGAGAAAGAAGAGGAAGATACAACAGGTTTTGTTGTAGGTTGTATCCCTTCATTTTGTTGGATAATAATAAAGAAAGGACCTGGCAATTTCTTTGGTGGACGTAGCCCACACTGGGTGAACCACGTAAATCTGTGTCTCTCTTGTATTGTGTATCTTCTGTGTTTTGTTTCCGCATTTGTTTTATTTTATTGCTCCGTGGTCCTGTTTGTCGTTCTCCCAGGGAAGATTACTTCATTTCCGTCCCCGACAACGACACCAAAGATGTTAGTGCTAGAAGTCGACTTAAGACTGTTATTGAGTCAAGCCTAGCACATCTTAGATTAAAAATGGTTTGGTTGTGTTTAAGAAACTATGAAAATGGTAGGATCAACAAGAGGGCAGTGAGCTAACTACAGATCAACAGTTAGCCATTGGGCATGGAGTCCATAAAAAACAAATAACCTTGATGTAACATTCTATGGGTAGACAAATCAAGTCAACAAAACTTAGATCAACTCCAAATTTGTAATGAGATGTAATGGAAGAAAAGAGGAAACAAACTGAAAGTTAACCAAAGAACACCTCTAATCTTTGATGTACTAACAATAGATGAATAACTCAATATTTAGAAACCCTTTCTAAACTTGAATTAAGAACTTGAATATACATGTGGCAAAAATTAAAGCATAACCTATAAAATAACTCTCTCAGCACAAAATTTGCATACGTATACCCTATAGCATCAAAATACATATTCAAGAAGATGAAAAAAAATGATTAACACGGAATAACAAACTGATCAGAAACTTTGTTATCTGCTGAAGTTCCTTTGCATAAAAGTCATGATAGGTTTTTTATGATATTACATAGACTTTCAACCCTTTGCATCTCACTCTCAGCCTCTCGGACTACATCCCCCCCTCTTCATTACATACATAAGGATAGTTTAAATAGTAGTGTACATAAAACAAACTCTTGCTATTTCTTAGGCAACAATCTAAAATTAGAAATTGATTTTGGATAAGTTGTTGGTATCATTCCCTTCAAATTTTCCACTTGTACTCAGATCTAGTCTTGACCCTTTGATTGCTGAGAATAATTCTTCCAATCATGATTCGATGCCTTGAGATTTAGGATAACTGCACAATTGCCTGCTAATTTTTCTCCCTTAAATAAAAAATTTCTCTTGGAAGTGTGAATCAATCCTCTGCCTGCGATCTTTGTGCCTGAGATTTTGGGATCGATGCTCAACTACAAGCTTAAAATATGGAGATGATTATTATAGTAATCATTTGTTTTAATATGATGATAATAGATCCTTAAATGCTGGATTAATTCCCTTGACTATTGATCTTCTACCTTGAATCCTTTATTAGGCACTTTGATACATGTGGGTGTTCTCGACACTAGCATTCTGATACTGAAGCCATGCCGAGTAGAAAACTTGCAGAGACAATTAATGGTTACCTGAGTGTTAAATACTTAGCATTTGCGTTCCCATAAGTTTCGACAGGGCACTTGTAATGGATGTTATTGATGACCTCAAGCTTGACATCTCTGCATTTCACACCTACTAGCGCATTGGCTCTCATCAAACCATCACAGATGCCAAAAAATATCCAACTAGACCTTGTTGTTTTCCTTAAACTGGTAGTATAAGATACTACTATTTTGTTGTTACCCATTCATCATCTGTGTGAAAATTATGTGATCTATTGGTTGATTGCGGCAATAGTTATCATTGGCGTTTGCTCAGTTGGGTTGTGGGTATACTCGTGGCATTTGGTGAGAGTGTTGTCGATTACTTGGCGATCTCGGGTGTTTGAATTTAATTCTCGATCAATAAATAATCTCCATAATTCAACTGTAAACTCAACGATTGGGCACCTGTCTTTCACCTTTGTATTTTATATGAACCAATGAACATATATGTTCTTGACGTGTAGAGAATATGATATGCACTCCCTTTTGGTATCCTCCATCATGGCACCTTGTGCGTTGGTGCTTGGACATGTGTGTCGCCTTATGTTGAATGCTTGATGCTTGGTGCTGTCATGAGAGTTGGTTTTTGTGGTGTGACTTGGTAGTTATATGGTTGATCCTTGGTGCAAATACCAGGTGCTTGGATTTGAACTTGGAAATTGGGCCTCGGGCCCAATAATGTTTATAAAACAAAAATTAAAATCATGTGAATCCCGAGCATCTCCTGCCAAAATTTAATGAAGGCGCTACCAAAAGTTCCAGTAGCAGAATTTTTTCTTTGAAATTGCTCAAGACAGAAAGAGAGCTAACATCAGATGTCAAGTGAATCTGAGGTCTATGTTGGGTTTGCAGATGGTGCTAGTCGACACACTTGGAGGCTTGCCTCCACAGCTTGGGTGATCTTCACGCCCTTTGGCCAGTTGATGTCTTATGGAGGTATTTTTTTGGGCGAAGCAAGCAATAATGTTGCCGAGTATAGTGTCGTAATGGAATTACTATTTGATGCCTTGTCACATGGTATTTCTCACCTCCGGGTTTATCTAAATGCTCTATTGGTCGTGTCTCAGTTAAATGGAATATACCGTATCTACGATCCCACCCTTCTCCGACAATTCCTTAGGGTACATCTCTCAGAACACTATTTTGATTATATTACTTATATTCATGTTCCTAGGAGATCTAATAAACTAACTGATACATTGGTTTATCATGTATTAGATTAGAATATTGCTCACACATAAAAGTAAAAGCACACACATACACGCATATGTAAATACATTTGTAAAAAATGTTTATCCATGAGGCAAAAAGATGTATATATATAAGAATGTGTCCAAAAAATAATGTCACAAGTACAAAAATGGGTTATAAAGCCTCGAATAGAGTCGGTATACATCGTTGGGCTCAAGCCCTCACTACATAATAGAGTACAAAAGGTGCCCTCGACACATATGTGGTCCAGTACTAGCTATAGCCTAGGCCTACCAGCCCTAGTATAATGAACTATGGTGTTCTCAAGATGATGAAACAACTAAACCCAAGTCTTGGGTACCCCTACAACATGTGGTACATGGCCAGGGGAAGGTCCTCTATCTATGCCATCGACACTACACAAGTGAGAGTTGTCAGGTTCCTCTTGAAACGTTATAGTACTCTCTCAGCCTCTCCGGCTGGTGGTCCTCCCGCAGTTGTTGGTCCTCCTGATGTTGTTAGTTCGACATTCGCTCGAGGACAACGCCTGGTCCTGGAAAAGTCTGTTGGTCGTACCGGTCCCACATCTGTATATGACACATAATTGATTTAGTACTTTGACATTACCATAAGAAGGATAATATTTAAAATTTAAAAATAAAATAACTTAAAAATGTGTATACCTATCTCTCCACGCTCCTCGCCAGGGGGCATAGGCATATCAGGATCCCTCAGGAAACTGATCCCTGCATAGGAGTAGTCCTCGATCACAGGAATTTGACAAGCCCACTAGTCAAAGAATTTGTCATCGAAATCCTCTTGTACTCTCCCTGCACCCTATCAATGCAACAAAGTTTCCCTCCTTCATAATGCCAGAAAGGAGGCAATATGGCCTCGTACTGTCTTTTGCGGGCTAAGGCTTGGCACTGTCTTGAAAAAGAAAGCAGACAACATAGTCTCGAACCCAAAGTTCTTGTTTATTCTTTTTCGACAGTTAGTCAGTTGTTTTTTAATATATGTGAGCATTGTAGTGCTCTAGTCAAAGATGGTGGCATCTAGACACTGAGTTCACAATGCATATGTGCACATGAAGCCTGATGAAGTTTTGCGGATCCTGTGATCTGCCCAATCATGTAAAGTACTATCCAGAGGTTGAGGCTTGTGATTTTATGAATTGGCACATGGGATCCTACTTTCTCAGTGTCGGCCTTACAATACATGCCAATCCAATCTTCTATGTTGTGCGGTCCTGGAGGAAAGGTCCTCAAGTTGACTGGTTCCCCCCTCCTGGAGAGGCCGGTCAAAATGTATATTTCCTCTGTTGTCGGAGTCAATGATTGGCCCTCTATCATGAAGGCCTCTGCGTTTGGGTGTCAATACTCTATCATATGGTTTAGTATCTTGGGTTGTGCCCTCATGAATGGACACTGTGTTATCACCCTATAAGTTATAGGAATCAACTGGTGACTGGGATATTATCTGTCTCTTGTGTTTTTGTTGACAAATGATTTTTCATTCTGCAAATAATTAGAAAAGAAAAAAGAAAAGAAAAAGAAAAAAGAAAGAAAACGAAAACGAAAGAAAGAAAAAAAGGGCATAAAAGAATTGATATAAAAGCCCCATGCAATAATAGTAACTTGGTCCATACCTTTCAAGCATGTCCAAGTTCTTTTTAAATTTGAAGTTGATAGGATAGTGAATGATTTGGCTAAACAGTTTAATCTTAGCCAAAGTGTCTAGGTTAGAATAGTGAATAAATCTGGCCAGACTGTCTAATCCTGGTCAAATAGCCCTAGGGTAGAGTAATTTCTTAACCCAACAGTTTAATATGGGTTAATTGTCATAGGAAGCTAGGTTAGAACATAGGTTAGTGGCACTGTTGCTTCGTTCCAATAAAGCCAACTTGATGTAAGTGTTGCACCATGTTTCAAATGCTTAACATATAGTTTGGTCGAAGTCCCTTGGTGGTGTTTATTTGAAAATGTGGGGAAAAAACCATAAAAACGTTTTTATCCTAATTTTTTCCCTAGTACATGTGCTTTTCCGCTCCCAGTTATACTCTCCGCATATACCGACGGTCCTGATCGCAGCGCACAGAGCATTCCGGACCCCCCC
>SNQJ01S0100343.1:12243-30883 GCA_010110895.2 Picea sitchensis | reverse complement strand
CCCAAATGTATTAAGCACTCAAAACCAGGATCTTTAACTGTATAAAAAATCTTGTGCAAATATCTAACTGCATAAAAGCCCTGAATTCAGAATAAAGAGATAAATAGACAAGTATAGCTTTAGTTACATAGAAGATTTAAAAATATTTATCCTTATTTTAAATTTATTTAACACTAATTTATTGAAAAAAATAGTTCATTAGATTAGATTCAGATGTGATGGGCTTTGTTTGAACGTTTTAGGCCTTTACATATATTTAAATCTTTTTTATAAAGTACTAATGATTTATTTTAACTTTTGAATCTTTTAGGCATCTACATATATTTACAAAAAATCTTATCAGTTGGATTTAGTTAGTGTGATTGTGGGACGGAGTGTTATCCTTTCCACGTAGGTTATATTCCTATTAATCACATGTTAATCTTGGTATGACTAAACTGAGTAAATTGTTGAAACAGCTTTGAGTCCTCTTATTGATTTGACATTGTTCAAATGAAGAATCTAGGGTTCACCCTGAGTACCGTCCTCAAAATAAAGAGAACTACTTAGAGGTAAACTGAGTAAATTGTTGAAACAACTTTGAGCCCTCTTGTTGATTTGACATGGTTCAGATGAAGAATCTAGGGTTCACCGTGAGTACCATCCTCCAAATAAAGGGAACTACTTAGAGGTAAACTGAGTAAATTGTTGAAACAACTTTGAGCTCTCTTGTTGATTTGACATTGTTCAAATGAAGAATCTACGGTTCACCCTCAGTACCATCCTCCAAATAAAGGGAACTAATTATAGGTAAACTGAGTAAATTGTTGAAACAGCTTTGAGCCCTCTTGTTGATTTGACATTGTTCAAATGAAGAATCTAGGGTTCACCATGAGTACCATCCTCCAAATAAATGGAACTACTTAGAGGTAAACTGAGTAAATTGTTGAAACATCTTTGAGCCCTCTTGTTCATTTGACATTGTTCAAATGAAAAATCTAGGGTTTACCCTGAGTACCATCCTCCAAATAAATGGAACTACTTAGAGGTAAACTGAGTAAATTGTTGAAACAGCTTTGAGCCCTCTTGTTGATTTGACATTGTTCAAATGAAGAATCTAGGGTTTACCCTGAATACCATCCTCAGAATAAAAGGAACTACATAGAGGTTTTTCCGAAACTTGTTACATGGAACGAAATATTTATAAAAAAAGGAACTACTTAGAGGTTTTTCCGGACCTTCTTATATGGAAATAATATTTTAAAAAAAAATCGATATGAGACTGAAAAAAATAAAAATTCCCTGATAATAATCTATGATAGTGAAAAAGAGTGAAGATTGCCTGAAATTTTTAATGGATCTATGTTAATTTATCACAATCAATACATCATCCTATGTTTGCATGGAAATTTGCTCTTGCATTCAAGACATTAGTATTAATGAAGATATATCTGATTTTTTCTTCAAGCTGAACAATTTGCAGTGAACCCTTTTTCACGACTGCATGCTCCTAACAATTCCCTTATCCTAGGACAACCTTTAGGTGGCCAATATTATATGGACATGAGTTTTTATGCTCCTTATGGCGTTGATCAGAGAGGCATGATTCCCAATACTCCCCCTGCAAAACCTCCTAAGAGCAATGTCTCTGCACAGGTAATATAGCAATATCTACAGATCATAATGCCTTCATATCCATTTTTTTTATGTGTACAATATCGATGAAAAGGGTTTTCGATTCGAAGTTGGTCTCATAAATTGTTTATGTTTGTGTTGTGTTTTATTTACTTGAAGAGGGAGAGAACAGGAAAGCTGAAAATATCAGATTTAGCAGCATTTTTCCATCTTCCTATCAATGTGGCAGCCAAGGAATTGGCTATATGTTCCACCGTTCTGAAAAAGATTTGCAGGCGGAATGGCATGTGTCGATGGCCTCATAGAAAGGTCGGCCTTCACCATTTCTAAATACAACCCACGAGAGCTAAAAGAAAATACAAAGATAATGGGATGACTCTTAGGATATAAGCATTAAGCCTTTTGTCTCGGATTTGGTTTCTCGTTAAAGATGGCGGTGTTCTTTTATTTGTGTGTTTTATTTCATGTTTATAAATATATGAAAATTTTGGTAAGTTTTAAATAGAATATGAACACATCTAGGTAATTGTCTCTTTATGTCATAAGTTTAATCTCTATGTCGATGTGTTTTCATGAAAGGGTAAAGTGTGTAGATGATTAGAAGGGCGTCATAAGTTTAACCTCTACCTCCAAGTGCACCTATGGTTTGATTGGGCCTAAGATATCTCATGGTTTAAAAAAAAAAAAGTGCCTCCAAGTGTCGCTTTGCTTTGACTATCTAAATGTGTTGGGTAAAGAGTATGCTTAATCCAAAGGAAAGTTTGGAAAGCCTTAAAGATAACATTGGGGTGTGCTTGGTTCATAATATGCATGTGGGTAATCACCAACCAATTTCATAAGTTTACCCCTTGCCTTCAAGTGCATGTGGGTAATCACCTTCTAGTGCCAAAGTTTAACCCCCAACTCTAAGTGCACCTACCACTACATCAAGGTCTTGGGTGAAGCATATGCATGATCATAAGGGTACAAATATAAGTTTAACCCCTACCTCCAAGTGCACCTATGACTATCTCATAAGTTAGTTAAGTGTATACCTAATCAAAAGGAAAATTTGGCAAGTATTAAAGATAACATGGGGTTGGGATTTGGTTCATAATATGTGCATGTGGGTAATCAACACCTGGTGCCATAAGTTTAACCCCTATCTCCAAGTGCACGTGGTTAATCACTCCCTGGTGCCAAAGTTTAACCCATATTTACGTGCCTTTGGTGTTGGGTTAAGTGTATGTCTAATCAAAATGAAAGTTTGGCAAGCCTTAAACATAACACAAGAGAGGAAAATTTGGTAAGTCTCTAAATATACCAAGGTGGGTTTGGATTTGTAATATGTGCTTGTGGGTAATCATCACTCAGTTCTACATGGCATGCTATGACATGTTTAACCCTTGCCTCCAAGTGCATGTCGGTAATCACCTCTCAATTGCAAAGTTTGACTCCAAACTCTTAAGTGCTACTTCAAAGTGTTGGGTAAACCATGTTCCTTATCATGAGGAAATTTTAGCAAAAGAACATGGAGGTGGGCTCTGGTCTATTATATATTGATGTGGGTAATCACATCTTGATGTCATAAGTGTAGCCCCTACATAATTGTGTTATGGCTATCTCAAGATGTTGGTAAAGCATATGGGATTACAACCTAGTCAATGGTGAATTCCTTAAGGAGAATGTGAAAGTTTGGCAAGCCTTAAAGAAAACATGGGAGTGGGCTTGGACATATAATATGTGCATGTAGGTAATCACCTCCCTCCCAATGCCATAAGTTTAACCCCTACCCACAAATGCCTTTATGACTAGTAATTGCTTCTTCAATTCTTCTAAATACTCTCACAAACCATAAGAACAAAACTAACCAAAATTATGTATACATAAGTAGTTAATAATTCTAAATTATATAATATAATTTAATGTTACTTATCTAACATAGTTTAATAACAAGTTAAATGGAGACAACAATTTGTAATAACAAACTTAAACTTTTTTCTTTGTTTTACGTGATCAAAAGCATAGAGAGAGAATTATTAAGGACTTTGGAGCAAACAATTGTGGAAGGCAATGGAGAGGGAGTTGAAAGTATTTGGTCAGAGATTGCAATGCTTAAAAATGAAATAGCTCAGCTTTGTGTCGGTCTTGTTAGTGAAAAGTAATTTTCAATATGAAGATTCCTTAATCAGCAAATAAAAAGCCATCGATATTGCTTAAAAATAAAAGAGCTAAGCTTTATGCTGATTTTATTGATAAAAAGTAATTCTACAATATGATATGATTTGTTATATGGTAAATGGTGAGATTCGTTAAAAAAATTTTACATGTTGTAAATGATATTGAGATTCATTTATTAAAATGTATCTCAACCAAATCAACATGAATATATATAGAAATACATAAATAAAATATTATTATAAATTTATTATAAAATGATCTTATAAAAATTAGTATTTTATAATTATTAAAAATATATTGAAAAAAAAATAAAATTAACATATTATTATAAAAATTAATAATTAATAATTATTAAAAATATATTAAAAATAAATTAACATGTTGAATGATATTGAGATATATTTATTAAAATGTATCTAAATCCAAATCTACAAAGGATATATGGAAAGCACATTATTAAATTGAATATTATTTTAAATTTATTATAACATTAGTATTTTTATAATTAATAAAAATATGTTTTAAAATATTATATTAAATTTTACAAACCAATGTAACCATTTTAACTTTAAATTTATATAAAAGAAACAAAAATAATAATTAAATTTCGCTATTATTATTACATCATTTTATTTTATTAATCTCATTTTCTTCAATTTAATTTAAAAAATTTTAAATAAATAAAATTGCCTTACATTTGCCATTAATATCAAACAATACAAAATAGGTGCCATTAATATCAAAACATACAAATAACACAAATATTCTTAATCTTTTTAAGAATTCAAGACACAAAGCTTGCTATCCATGGAAATAACACAAGATATTCTTAATCTTTTCAGGAATTCAAGACACAAAGCTTGATATCCATGGAAGGAATGGACAGTTCTATCATGCAGTTATGCATACTCGTTGCTCCATCACTTGAATCCCTTCTAATCTAGAACCACTGCATCGTAGAGTAAGGATCTTTTATTTTATTTTATTTATCATAATACTTTATCTATTTAATATAGATCATTTTCACCCATTTAAAGTATTAAAACATTTATAATAAATTATGTAACAATCATAAATCCATTTTCACCTCTACCTATTGAAAACTAAAAAGAAAACAGAGACATCTGAAAACTCTAGGTAAGAGCTTCAATCATTTTGCAGAGTCTTAAATAATATTTAATCTTCAATATTGAAATGCAAATTTGAGTTTGTTTAATCTTTGATGAATTTTTTACTACTTTACAATTGTTAAGGAGATTCATCCTCTACCAACAGATCTTTCTTTTGCAGAACGGTAAATTAATTTGTCGATTATTTCGGCTTAAGGCTGCGTTTGCAATGGAAAACACAGAATATGTAAAACAGTTTTTGTTTCAATACAGTTTGCTTAGAAGGAGAGAAGGATTTGTTATACGGTACGATTCTCTGTCCCCATACCCTCATCCAATAGGCATGGACATGTACTTCAATCCAAACTCTACTCCAGGCTTCTACAATCATCCATTCCAACAACAACCGTATTTGAATCCCTTTGAGCTGGCTTCTGGTAAGCTTTCTTTCATGTGACTAATATCATTATATTCAATTCAACTTGCAATGATGTTTGAAATCACGTTTTGGATGCCTTTGTACCCAAATGTATTAAGCACTCAAAACCGGGATCTTTAACTGTATAAAAAAATCTTGTGCAAATATCTAACTCCATAAAAGCCCTGAATTCAGAATAAAGAGATAAATAAACAAGTATAGCTTTAGTTACATAGAAGATTTAAAAACATTCATCCTTATTTTAAATTTATTTAACACTAATTCATTGAAAAAAAATAGTTCATTAGATTAGATTCAGATGTGATGGGATTTGTTTGAACGCTTTAGGTCTTTACATATATTTAAATCTTTTTTATAAAGTAATAATGATTTATTTTAACTTTTGAATCTTTTAGGCATCTACATATATTTACAAAAATCTTATCAGTTGGATTTAGTTAGTGTGATTGTGGGATGGAGTGATATCCTTCCCACCTAGGTTATATTTCCCACAATTACATGTTAAGTTTGGTATGAGTAAACTGAGTAAATTGTTGAAACATCTTTGAGTCCTCTTATTGATTTGACATTGTTCAAATGAAGAATCTAGGGTTCACCCTGAGTACCATCCTCCAAATAAAGAGAACTACTTAGAGGTAAACTGAGCAAATTGTTGAAAAAGCTTTGAGCCCTCTTGTTGATTTAACATTGTTCAAATGAAGAATCTAGGGTTCACCCTGAGTACCACCCTCCAAATAAAGGGAACTACTAAGAGGTAAACTGAGTAAATTGTTGAAACAACTTTGAGCTCTCTTGTTGATTTGACATTGTTCAAATGAAGAATCTAGGGTTCACCCTAAGTACCATCCTCCAAATAAAGGGAAATAATTAGAGGTAAACTGAGTAAATTGTTGAAACAAATTTGAGCCCTCTTGTTGATTTGACATTGTTCAAACGAAGAATCTAGGGTTCACCCTAAGTACCATCCTCCAAATAAATGAAACTACTTAGAGGTAAACTGAGTAAATTGTTGAAACAACTTTGTGCCCTCTTGTTGATTTGACATTGTTCAAATGAATAATCTAGGGTTTTACCTCGAAAGTTACCATCCTCCAAATAAATGGAACTAATTAGAGGTAAACTGAGTAAATTATTGAAACAGCTTTGAGCCCTCTTCTTGATTTGACATTGTTCAAAATGAAGAAATCTAGGTCTCACCCCGGAATACCATCCTCCAAATAAAAAGGAACTACTTAGAGGTTTTTTCGAAACTTGTTACATGCAATGAAATATTTATAAAAAAAGGAACTACTTAGAGGTTTTTCCAGACCTTGTTACATGCAAAGAATATTAAAAAAAAAAAAAATCGACATGAGAGTGAAAAATAAAATTCTGATAATAATCTATGATAGTGAAAAAGAGTGAAGATTGCTTGAAATTTTTAATGGATCTATGTTAATTTATCACAATCAATACAAAGATCCCATGTTTGCATGGAAATTTTCTTGCATTCAAGACATTAGTATTAATGAAGATAAAACTGATTTTTCCTTCAAGCTAAACAATTTGCACTGAACCCTTTTTCAGGACTGCATGCTCCTAACAATGCCTTTATCCCAGGACAAACTTTAGGTGGAAAATATTATATGGACAGGAGTTTTTATGTTCCTTATGGCGTTGATCAGAGAGGCATGATTCCCAGTACTCCCCCTACAAAACCTCCTAAGAGCAATGTCATTGCACATGCAATATAGCAATATCTATAGATCATAATGCCTTCATCTCCATTTTTCTTTATGTGTACAATATCGATGAAAAGGGTTTTCGATTTGAAGTTGGTCTCATAAAATTGCTTCCTTTTTGTTTGTGCCGGTTTATTTACTTGTAGAGGGAGAGAAGAGGAAAGCTAAAAATATCAGATTTAGCAGCATATTTACATCTTCCTATCAATGTGGCAGCCAACGAATTGGCTATATGTCCCACCGTTCTGAAAAAGATTTGCAAGCGGAATGGCATGCGTCGATGGCCTCATAGAAAGGTCTGCCTTTACCATTTCTAAATGCAACCCACAAGAGCTAAAAGAAAATACAAAGATAATGGGTTGACTCTTAGGATATAAGCATTAAGCCTTTTGTCTCGCATTTGGTTTCTCGTTAAAGATAAGTATTCAGGTGTTTTATTTCATGTTTATAAATATATGAAAATTTTTGTAAGTTTTAAATAGAATATGAACACATCTAGGTAATTGTCTCTTTATGTCATAAGTTTAATCTCTATGTCGATATCTTTTCATGAAAATTTTACAAAAAGACAACATGGGTGTGGGTTTGGGTTTTTAATATATACATGTGGGTAATTTCCTCGAGGGTTATAAGTTTAACTTCTACCTCCAAGTGCACCTATTGATATTTTAAGGTGTTGGGTAAAGACTATGGATGATAAGAGGGGTGTCATAAGTCTAACCTCTACCTCCAAGTGCACCTATGACTATCTCAAGGAGTTGGGTAAAGCGTGTTGATGATTAGAAGGGCGTCATAAGTTTAACCTCTACCTCCAAGTGCACCTATGGTTTGATCCAGCCTAAGATATCTCATGGTTTAAAAAAAAAAAAAAAGTGCTCAAGTGTCGCTTTGCTTTGACTATCTAAAGGTGTTGGGTAAAGAGTATTCTTAATCCAAAGGAAAGTTTGGAAAGCCTTAAAGATAACATTGGGGTGTGCTTGGGTTCATAATATGTGCATGTGGGTAATCACCAACTACTTCCATAAGTTTAACCCTTGCCTTCAAGTGCATGTCGGTAATCACCTTCTAGTGCCAAAGTTTAACCCCTAACTCTAAGTGCACCTACCACTACATCAAGGTCTTGGGTGAAGCATATGCATGATCATAAGGGTACAACTATAAGTTTAACCCCTACCTCCATGTGCCACTGTGGCTACCTCAAGGTGTTGGGTTAAGTGTATACCTAATCAAAAGGAAAATTTGGCAAGTATTAAAGATAATATGCGGTTGGGATTTTATTGTCTATAATATGTGCATGTGGGTAATCAACACCTGGTGCCATAAGTTTAACCCCTATCTCCAAGTGCACGTGGTTAATCACTCCCTGGTGCCAAAGTTTAACCCATATTTACGTGCCTCTGGTGTTGGGTTAAGTGTATGTCTAATCAAAATGAAAGTTTGGCAAGCCTTAAACATAACACAAGAGAGGAAAAATTGGCAAGCCCTAAATATAACAAGGGGGTGGGTTTAGATTTGTAATATGTGCTTGTGGGTAATCATCACTCAGTTCCACATGGCATGCTATGACATGTTTAACCCTTGCCTCCAAGTGTATGTCGGTAATCACCTCTCAATTGCAAAGTTTGACTCCTAACTCTTAAGTTCTACTTCAAAGTGTTGGGTAAAGCATGTTCCTTATCATGAGGAAATTTTGGCAAAAGAACATGGAGGTGGGATCTGGTCTATTATATATGGATGTGGGTAATCACATCTTGATGACATAAGTGTAGCCCCTACATAAGTGTGTTATGGCTATCTCAAGATGTTGGTAAAGCATATGGGATTAGAACCTAGTCAATGGTGAATTCCTTACGGAGAATGTGAAAGTTTGGCAAGCCTTAAAGAAAACATGGGAGTGGGCTTGGACATATAATATATGCATGTAGGTAATCACCTCCCTCCCAATGCCATAAGTTTAACCCCTACCCACAAATGCCTTTATGACTAGTAATTGCTTCTTCAATTCTTCTAAATACTCTCACAAACCATAAGAACAAAACTAACCAAAACATACATAAATAGTTAATTCTAAATTATAATATAATTCTAATGTTACTTATTTAAATATAGTTTAATAACAAGTTAAATGGAGACAACAATTTGTAATAACAAACTTAAACTTTTTCTTTTGTTTACAGATCAAAAGCATAGAGAGAATTATTATGACTTTGGAGAAAACAATTGCGGAAGGCAATGGAGAGGGAGTTGAAAGTATTCGGTCAGAGATTGCAATGCTTAAAAATGAAAGAGCTCATCTTTGTGCCGGTCTTGTTAGTGAAAAGTAATTCTCAATATGAAGATTCCTTAATCAGCAAATAAAAAGCCATCGATATTGCTTAAAAAATAAAAGAGCTAAGCTTTATGCCGATTTTATTGATAAAAAGTAATTCTACAATATGATATGATTTGTTATATGGTAAATGGTGAGGATTCCATTAAAAAAAATAAAATTAACATGTTGTAATGATATTGAGATCTATTTATTAAAATGTATCTCAAATCCAAATCAATACGAATATATAGAAAATACACATAAATAAAATATTATTATAAATTTATTATAAAATGATCTTATAAAATTCCCATTTTATAATTATTAAAAATATATTGAAAAATTAAATTAACATATTATTATAAAAATTAATAATTTATAATTACTAAAATATATTGAAAAATAAATTAACATGTTGAATGATATTGAGATATATTTATTAAAATGTATCTAAATCCAAATCTACAAAGGATATATGGAAAGCACATAAATGAAATATTATTTTAAATTTATAATACATAGTATTTCTTTTATAATTAATAAAAATATATGTTTTTAAAATATTATATTAAATTTTACAAATCAATGTAAATCCATTTTATCTTAAATTTATAAAAGAAACAAAAAAAATAATAATTAAATTTCAGCTATTATTATTACATCATTTTATTTTTATTAATCTCATTTTCTTTCAATTTAATTTTAAAATTTTATTAATAAATAAAAATTGCCTTACATTTGCCATTAATATCAAAGAATACAAAATAGGTGCCATTAATATCAAAACATACAAATAACACAAATATTCTTAATATTTTCAGGAATTCAAGACACAAAGCTTGATATCATCCATGGAAATAACACAAGCATAGTTCTTAATCTTTTTAGGAATTCAAGACACAAAGCTTGATATCCATGGAAAGAATGGACAGTTCTATCATGCGGTTATGCATACTCGTTGCTCCATCACTTGAATCCCTTCTAATCTAGAACCACGAATCAGAGGTGATCTTTTTCTTTTTATTTTATTTATCATAATACTTTATCTATTTAATATAGATAAAGTATTATGATAAATAAAATAAAAAAAAAACATTTATAATAAATTATGTAACAATCATAAATCCATTTTCACCTCTACCTATTGAACACTAAAAAGAAAATAGAGACATCTGAAAACTCTAGGTAAAAGCTTCAATCATTTTGCAGAGTCTTAAATAAAATTTAATCTTCAATATTGAAATGCAAATTTGAGCTTGTTTAATCTTTGATGAATGTTTACTACTTTACAATTGTTTAAGGAGATTCATCCTCTACCAACAGATCTTATTTCTTTTTAACGGTGCAATTAATTTGTTGATTATTTCTGTCATACAGGTTTGCAATGGCAAACACAGAATATTTAAAATAGTTTTTGTTTCAATACAGTCTACTTAGAAGGAGAGAAGGATTTGTTATACGGTATGATTCTCTATCCCCATACCCTCATCCAATAGGCATGGACATGTACTTCAATCCAAACTCTACTCCAGGCTTCTACAATCATCCATTCCAACAACAACCGTATTTGAATCTCTTTGAACTGGCTTCTGGTAAGCTTTATTTCCTGTGACTAATATCATTATATTCAATTCAACTTGCAATGATGTTTGAAATCAGGTTTTGGATGCCTTTGTACCCAAATGTATTAAGCACTCAAAACCAGGATCTTTAACTCTATAAAAAATCTTGTGCAAATATCTAACTCCATAAAAGCCCTGAATTCAGAATAAAGAGATAAATAGACAAGTATAGCTTTAGTTACATAGAAGATTTAAAAACATTCATCCTTATTTGAAATTTATTTAACACTAATTTACATAAAAAAATAGTTCATTAGATTAGATTCAGATGTGATGGACTTTGTTTGAACGCTTTAGGTCTTTACATATATTTAAATCTTTTTAATAAAGTAATAATGATTTATTTTAACTTTTGAATCTTTTAGGCATCTACATATATTTACAAAAAATCTTATCAGTTGGATTTAGTTAGTGTGATTGTGGGATGGAGTGATATCCTTTCCACCTAGGTTATATTCCTATTAATTACATGTTAAGCTTGGTATGAGTAAACTGACTAAATTGTTGAAACATCTTTCAGTCCTCTTATTGATTTGACATTGTTCAAATGAAGAATCTAGGGTTCACCCTGAGTACCATCCTCCAAATAAAGAGAACTACTTAGAGGTAAACTGAGTAAATTGTTGAAACAAATTTGAGCCCTCTTGTTGATTTGACATTGTTCAGATGAAGAATCTAGGGTTCACCCTCAGTACCATCCTCCAAATAAAGGGAACTACTTAGAGGTCAACTGAGTAAATTGTTGAAACAACTTTGAGCTCTCTTGTTGATTTGACATTGTTAAAATGAAGAATCTAGGGTTCACCATGAGTACCATCCTCCAAATAAAGGGAACTAATTAGAGGTAAACTAAGTAAATTGTTGAAACATCTTTGAGCCCTCTTGCTGATTTGACATTGTTCAAACGAAGAATCTAGGGTTCACCCTGAATACCATCCTCCAAATAAATGGAGCTACTTAGAGGTAAACTGAGTAAATTGTTGAAACAACTTTGAGCCCTCTTATTGATTTGACATTGTTCAAATGAACAATATAGGGTTTACCCTGAATTACCATCCTCCAAATAAATGGAACTACTTAGAGGTAAATTGAGTAAATTGTTGAAACAACTTTGAGTTCTCTTGTTGATTTGACATTGTTGAAATGAAGAATCTAGGGTTCACCATGAGTACCACCCTCCAAATAAAGGGAACTACTTAGAGGTTTTTCCAAAACTTGTTACATGGAACCAAGTATTTATAAATAAAGGAACTACTTAGAGGTTTTTTCCGGACCTTGTTACATGGAAACAATATTTAAAAAATCGAGTATGACAAAAAAATAAAAATTCCCTCATAATAGTCTATGATAGTGAAAAAGAGTGAAGATTGGCTAAAATTTTGAATGGATCTATGTTAATTTATCACAATCAATACAACATCCTATGTTTGCATGGAAATTTTCTCTTGCATTCAAGACATTAGTATTAATGAAGATATATTTGATTTTTGCTTCGTTTCTAACAATTTGGTGCTGAACCCTTTTCGTGGACCTGCGATGCTCCTAACAATGCCTTTATCCCGGGACAAACTTTAGGTGGACAATATTATATGGACATGAGTTTTTATGCTCCTTATGGCGTTGATTAGAGAGGCATGATTCCCAATACTCCCCTTGCAAAACCTCCTAAGAGCAATGTCATTGCACAGGTAATATAGCCATATCTACAGATCATAATGCCTTCAACTCCATTTTTTTTTATGTGTACAAGATCGATGAAAAGGGTTTTCGATTTAAAGTTGGTCTCATAAATTGTTTTTGTTTGTGCTGTGTTTTATTTACTTGTAGAGGGAGAGAACAGGAAAGCTGAAAATATCAGATTTAGAAGCATATTTACATCTTCCTATCAATGTGGCAGCCAAGGAATTGGTTATTTGTCCCACCGTTCTGAAAAATATTTGCAAGCGGAATGGCATGCGTCGATGGCCTCATATAAAGGTCTGAGTTCACCATTTCTAAATGCAACCCACGAGAGCTAAAAGAAAATACAAAGATAATGGGGTGACTCTTAGGATATAAGCATTAAGCCTTTTCTCTCGTCTTTGGTTTATCGTTAAAGATGGGGGTGTTCTTTTATTTGTGTGTTTTATTTCATAATTTATAAACATATGAAAATTTTGGTAAGTTTTAAATAGAATATGAACACATCTAGGTAATTGTCTCTTTATGTCATAAGTTTAATCTCTATGTCGATGTGTTTTCATGAAAATTTTACAAAAAGACAACATGGGTGTGGGTTTGGGTTTGTAATATATACATGTGGGTAATTCCCTCGAGTGTTATAAGTTTAACTTCTACCTCCAAGTGCACCTATTGATATTTTAAGGTGTTGGGTAAAGACTATGGATGATAAGAGGGGTGTCATAAGTCTAACCTCTACCTCCAAGTGCACCTATGACTATCTCAAGGAGTTGGGTAGCTGCAGGGATGATTAGAAGGGCGCCATAAGTTTCAACCCCACCTCCAAGTGCACCCATGGTTTGATCGCCTAAGATATCCCATGGTTTAAAAAAAAAAAAGTGCCTCCAAGTGTCGCTTTGCTTTGACTATCTAAAGGTGTTGGGTAAAGAGTATGCTTAATCCAAAGGAAAGTTTGGCAAGACTTAAAGATAACATTGGGGTGTGCTTGGGTTCATAATATGTGCATGTGGGTAATCACCAACTATTGCCATAAGTTTAACCCTTGCCTTCAAGTGCATGTGGGTAATCACCTTCTAGTGCCAAAGTTTAACCCCTAACTCTAAGTGCACCTACCACTACGTCAAGGTATTGGGTGAAGCATATGCATGATCATAAGGGTACAACTATAAGTTTAACCCCTACCTGCATGTGCCACTATGGCTACCTCAAGGTGTTGAGTTAAGTGTATACCTAATCAAAAGGAAAATTTGGCAAGTATTAAAGATAACATGGGGTTGGGATTTGGTTCATAATATGTGCATGTGGGTAATCACCACATGGTGCCATAAGTTTAACCCCTATCTCCAAGTGCACGTGGTTAATCACTCCCTGGTGCCAAAGTTTAACCCATATTTACGTGCCTCTAGTGTTGGTTTAAGTGTATGTCTAATCAAAATGAAAGTTTGGCAAGCCTTAAACATAACACAAGAGAGGAAAAATTGGCAAGCCCTAAATATAACAAGGGGGTGGGTTTGGATTTGTAATATGTGCTTGTGGGTAATCATCACTCAGTTCAACATGGCATGCTATGACATGATTAACCCTTGCCTCCAAGTGCATGTCGGTAATCACCTCTCAATTGCAAAGTTTGACTCCTAACTCTTAAGTGCTACTTCAAAGTGTTGGGTAAAGCATGTTCCTTATCATGAGGAAATTTTAGCAAAAGAACATGGAGGTGGGCTCTGGTCTATTGTATATGGATGTGGGTAATCACATCTTGATGCCATAAGTGTATCCCCTACATAAGTGTGTTATGGCTATCTCAAGATGTTGGTAAAGCATATGGGATTACAACCTAGTCAATGGTGAATTCCTTAAGGAGAATGTGAAAGTTTGCCAAGCCTTAAAGAAAACATGGGAGAGGGCTTGGACATATAATATGTGCATGTAGGTAATCACCTCCCTCCCAATGCCATAAGTTTAACCCCTACCCACAAATGCCTTTATGACTAGTAATTGCTTCTTCAATTCTTCTAAATACTCCCACAAACCATAAGAACAAAACTAACCAAAATTATGTATACATAAGTAAGTTAATAATTCTAAATTATAATATAATTTAATGTTACTTATCTAACATAGTTTAATAACAAGTTGAATGGAGACAACAATTCGTAATAACAAACTTAAACTTTTCCTTTTGTTTACAGATCAAAAGCGAAGAGAGAATTATTATGACTTTGGAGCAAACAATTGCGGAAGGCAATCGAGAGGGAGTTGAAAGTATTCGGTCAGAGATTGCAATGCTTAAAAATGAAAGAGCTCATCTTTGTGCCGGTCTTGTTAGTGAAAAGTAATTCTCAATATGAAGATTCCTTAATCAGCAAATAAAGAGCCATCGATATTGCTTAAAAATAAAAGAGCCAAGCTTTATGCCGATTTTATTGATAAAAAGTAATTCTACAATATGATATGATTTGTTATATGGTAAATGGTGATTCATTAAAAAATAAAATTAACATATTGTAATGATATTGAGATCTATTTATTAAAATGTATCTCAAATCCAAATCAACATGAATATATAGAAAATACATAAATAAAACACATTATTATAAATTTATTATAAAATGATCTTATAAAAATCAAGATTTTATAATTCATTAAAAATATATTGAAAAAAAAAAATAAAATTAACATATTATTATAAAATTAATAATTTATAATTATTAAAAATATATTGAAAATATATTTTTTTTTTTTTTTTTTTTTTTTATAATATTATATTTATTAAAATGTATCTAAATCCAAATCTACAAAGGATACATGGAAAGCACATAAATGAAATATTATTTTAAATTTATATTATAATATTAGTATTTTATAATTAATAAAAATATATGTTTTTAAAATATTATATTAAATTTTACAAACCAACCAAATCCATTTTAACTTTAAATTTATAAAAGAAACAAAAAAACAAAAATTAAATTTCTTATTATTATTACATCATTTTATTTTTATTAACTTACATTTTCTTCAATTTAATTTAAAATTTTATTAATAAATAAAAATTGCCTTACATTTGCCATTAATATCAAACAATACAAAATAGATGCCATTAATACCAAAACGTACAAATAACACAAATAGTCTTAAACTTTTCAGGAATTCAAGACACAAAGCTTGATATCCATGGAAATAACACAAGATATTCTTAATCTTTTCAGGAATTCAAGACACAAAGCTTGATATCCATGGAAGGAATGGACAATTCTATCATGCGGTTATGCATACTCGTTGCTCCATCACTTGAATCCCTTCTAATCTAGAACCAATGCACTGTGAGAGTAAGTGATATTTTATTTTTATTTATCATAATACTTTATCTATTTAATATGGAAAGCATTTTCACCCATTTAAAGTATTAAAAACATTTATAATAAATTATGTAACAATCATAAATCCATTTTCACCTCTACCTATTGAACACTAAAAAAGAAAACAGAGACATCTGAAAACTCTAGGTAAAAACTTCAATCATTTTGCGTAGGGTCTTTAAATAATATTTAATCTTCAATATTGAAATGCAAATTTGAGCTTGTTTAATTTTTGATGAATTTTTACTACTTTACAATTGTTTAAGGAGATTCATCCTCTACCAACAGATCTTATTTCTTTTTAACGGTGCAATTAATTTGCTGATTATTTCTGTCATATAGGTTTGCAATGGCAAACACAGATATGTAAAACAGTTTTTGTTTCAATACAGTTTGCTTAGAAGGAGAGAAGGATTTGTTATACGGTACGATTCTCTATCTCCATAACTCATCCACAGGCATGGACATGTAATTTCAATCCAAATCTCTACCTGTGTCACAATCAGCCATTCCAACAACAACCTTATTTGAATCCCTTTGAACTGGCTTCTGGTAAGCTTTCTTTCTTGTGACTAATATCATTATATTCAATTCAACTTGCAATGATGTTTGAAATCACGTTTTGGATGCCTTTGTAAATTGTTGAAACAACTTTGAGTCCTCTTATTGATTTGACATTGTTCAAATGAAGAATCTAGGGTTCACCCTGAGTACCGTCCTCCAAATAAAGAGAACTACTTAGAGGTAAACTGAGTAAATTGTTGAAACAACTTTGAGCCCCCTTGTTGATTTGACATGGTTCAGATGAAGAATCTAGGGTTCACCGTGAGTACCATCCTCCAAATAAAGGGAACTACTTAGAGCTAAACTGAGTAAATTGTTGAAACAACTTTGAGCTCTCTTGTTGATTTGACATTGTTCAAATGAAGAATCTAGGGTTCACCCTCAGTACCATCCTCCAAATAAAGGGAACTAATTAGAGGTAAACTGAGTAAATTGTTGAAACATCTTTGAGCCCTCTTGTTGATTTGACATTGTTCAAACGAAGAATCTAGGGTTCACCCTGAGTACCATCCTCCAAATAAATGGAACTACTTAGAGGTAAATTGAGTAAATTGTTGAAACATCTTTGAGCCCTCTTGTTGATTTGACATTGTTCAAATGAACAATCTAGGGTTTACCCTGAGTACCATCCTCCAAATAAATGGAACTACTTAGAGTTAAACTGTGTAAATTGTTGAAACAACTTTGAGCCCTCTTGTTGATTTGACATTGTTCAAATGAAGAATCTAGGGTTTACCCTGAATACCATCCTCAGAATAAAAGGAACTACGTAGAGGTTTTTCCGAAACTTGTTACATGGAACGAAATATTTATAAAAAAAGGAACTACTTAGAGGTTTTTCCGGACCTTCTTATATGGAAATAATATTTAAAAAAAAATCGATATGAGAGTGAAAAAAATAAAAATTCCCTGATAATAATCTATGATAGTGAAAAAGAGTGAAGATTACCTGAAATTTTTAATGGATCTATGTTAATTTATCACAATCAATACATCATCCTATGTTTGCATGGAAATTTGCTCTTGCGTTCAAGACATTAGTATTAATGAAGATATATCTGATTTTTCCTTCAAGCTGAACAATTTGCAGTGAACCCTTTTTCACAACTGCATGCTCCTAACAATGCCTTTATCCTAGGACAACCTTTAGGTGGCCAATATTATATGGACATGAGTTTTTATGCTTCTTATGGCGTTGATCAGAGAGGCATGATTCCCAATACTCCCCCTGCAAAACCTCCTAAGAGCAATGTCTCTGCACATGTAATATAGCAATATCTACAGATCATAATGCCTTCATCTCCATTTTTTTTTATGTGTACAGTATCGATGAAAAGGGTTTTCGATTCGAAGTTGGTCTCATAAATTGTTTATGTTTGTGTTGTGTTTTATTTACTTGAAGAGGGAGAGAACAGGAAAGATGAAAATATCAGATTTAGCAGCATATTTCCATCTTCCTATCAATGTGGCAGCCAAGGAATTGGCTATATGTCCCACCGTTCTGAAAAAGATTTGCAGGCAGAATGGCATGTGTCGATGGCCTCATAGAAAGGTCTGCCTTCACCATTTCTAAATGCAACCCACGAGAGCTAAAAGAAAATACAAAGATAATGGGATGACTCTTAGGATATAAGCATTAAGCCTTTTGTCTCGCATTTGGTTTCTCGTTAAAGATGGGGGTGTTCTTTTATTTGTGTGTTTTATTTCATGTTTATAAATATATGAAAATTTTGGTAAGTTTTAAATAGAATATGAACACATCTAGGTAATTGTCTCTTTATGTCATAAGTTTAATCTCTATGTCGATGTGTTTTCATGAAAATTTTACAAAAAGACAACATGGGTGTGGGTTTGGGTTTGTAATATATACATGTGGGTAATTTCCTCGAGTGTTATAAGTTTAACTTCTACCTCCAACTGCACCTATTGATATTTTAAGGTGTTGGGTAAAGACTATGGATGATAAGAGGGGTGTCATAAGTCTAACCTCTACCTCCAAGTGCACCTATGACTATCTCAAGGAGTTGGGTAAAGCGTGTGGATGATTAGAAGGGCGTCATA
>SNQJ01S0100342.1:4959-23761 GCA_010110895.2 Picea sitchensis | reverse complement strand
ATTGCCATTTATTGCCTTAATTCTTTTAGGACGTGTTGTCGCCTTATACACACCTAGGGTAACGTGGAAGAAACCTTCAGTCCACTTGGTGTGTCCTTGGGGGCAAGTTTCAAGTCAAGGTGCTGTCACATGATCCTCAACTCCTCCGTCTAGGCCAACTCCTAGCGAAGCCAAGGGGGGTAGTCCCTATGAAAATAATCTAAGGCTCTTTTAAACTAAGAAAGCAAAATAACTTATTTCTAGGAGTTTATTACTTTAAATAAAACAAAGCATTCAACATTTAACATTCATCATCATCACATAAAGTACTTGTCCATAAGCATGCATATATCAAAGGATACAAGATTTGCAAGATTTAATCATATAAGTTAGACATTTTGCATGAATGTAAAGATTGCTCACATATATAAAGATAGACTAGTTGTACCAGTGCCTTAAAAGGAGTCGTGGGCAATTGTTGATAGAGTGTTTTATTAAGGTAAATTAAAGTTGAGTTAATGAGAGAAAATGTGGCCTCTTTAGAGGCTAGCTCTTTGTTTGGAAACTTGAGGAGAACTTACCGAAACCCAAGAGGTCTCACCAGTAAGCTCACTAAGGGTGTTGGATGTCCAAAATAGGTGGGAAAACCAGGTCCCGAGAGGGCCCTCCTTACTTCACAGGTCACCCTTAGGCGTTTTCCTGCGCATTGAGCTAACAACTTCAGAGATTTCCCTAATTAGACTACAAACAAGGTTTATTGACTTGAAAGAAATAAACTTTGCAACCTGCTTTGTAACCTTCTTTGTAAAGAGAACTTGCAAAAGATACTTGGAAATTGAAAGATCTTTGCAACACTTGAAAGAGATAAACTTTGTACCCTGCTTTGTAACTGAAAAGAGAAATTGCAAGATACTTGGAAATTGAAACACTGCAAGACTTATTGCTGATAGTAAACAAAGACTCTAAACTAACATGCATAAAAATTGAAAGTTCCTTTTAATTAACATGCATGTGGAATGTGAGTGTTATGTGTGTTGGATTCACTTAACTTGTATGTGTGTTTGAGATCAAGAGATTAGACATGCATCAACAAAAAGAAAGCCAAACCAAGACACACAAATCCCCCTAACGGGGATGGAGAAACTGGGCACAAAAGAGCCCGCTTTTATTGCACCTATTACAATGAGAACTAAGTTCTCTTTGAGTTTCTCCTTGAGAAATTGGATCCTTATAAGGTTTGGATCTTGAAAATTTACAAAAAAAATAAATGAAGGAACTTCTTTGATGAAGTAAAAACCCCCCGGGGTGCTCCGAAAAGCCTTGATTTTGTCAAAATTGATGGAATCTTCCCTTGTACCTGTTATTGCTGCAAGAAAATAGCAAACAAAGCTTATTAAAATATGATGAGAAAGAGTTTAAAAGACTAACTAAAACTTGAGAAAAATTACCAAAAAGTTTCTGAAAATTTTCTAAGGCAAAAAAAAAAGGAATTTTTTTGAGACTTTTGACTCTTTAAACTAGCCTAAACTAAGCTCTCTCAGTTGGTTCTGTTTGCTGTCCCAAAAAACAGCAAGCATGAATCAACCAATTAGCTTGATTTTAGACAGTAAGTGAAACAACTTCTAGCTTTAAGATCTAATTGAAAATTGTAGAAAATTGCTTAGAGACTAGCTTAGATCTACTCTTTAGTTGGAAAAAATTGCAACTAGATCTAAATACCTCATGCATGCAGCCTTAGATACTAAAATTTATCCTTTAAAAAAGATCTAACTAACATGCATGTAAAGAAAGAAGAAGGGAGAAGAAATTTTTAGCAATTTTGTGGAGCCTTTGCTTGAGCCGCAAGAACCCTTGGGCAATGGAGTCTTTCTTTAGTGTGAAGAAGAGGGAGGAAGTTTCTTGAAGTGCTTCAAGAGAAGAAAAGGAGCAAGCAAGCTACTTTGATTCTCCCAAAGGTTGGGCTTTCAAACTCCAAGCTTCTGAACAATTACCTGCACAAAAGGTGTTTCCTACAAGAGAGACTTTGTTCGACGTTATATAGCATAACAAACCAACAAACCATATACTCTAATTGGATAGCAATATCCTTACCATAGCCTTCATGCAAATACGAGAAAGAAAACTAAGAATAATATTACCTCATAAGCAAAAATTCCATCCACACATTTGAGTCCAGACTCCAAACACCAATCTTGAATTCCAAAGCCTTTTGATTCAATTAATAAAGAAAGATTACAAATATGTATACTAAGGTTGCCCAAGCTCCAATTAACAATGGAGGAGGGGTATGCGTGCTTAAATAGCAAAGATGGTGACAACTCCAAAGAGGGGATGCGTTTAGGGTTTAGGAAATGCGTGAGTGGAAGAGGAGATGCATGGGGTTAAGGGGTGTGGCGCATGAGTGGATAGGGAGATGTGTGGAGTGGAGAGGCAGTGGAGGGGGAGTGATGGAGGTGGAGGTGGAGTGAAGTGGGAGAGAGTGGAGTGAGAGTGGAGTGGTGAGGTGCGTGAGAGCTTTGGGATCTGCGCCATCCCTCTAGGATGTGCCATCTCATCAAGTGGGGTCGAGTCCCCATCTTGGGATCTCCTCCACGCCTTTATCCCCTAGTGAAGTCGCCCTCATCTATGCTAAACTCGCCCCGGTTCTCAGTCAATTGGGGACGCAAGAAAAACATGTTTCCAACATGTTCCCCAGTTCTCCTAAAAATAGGAAATGAATTAAATTACCCCTTTTTCGTAATTTTCGAGTAAATTTCATTTTTAGTGATAATAATCACTTCTTTGTCTCGAAGGAAGGGAAATATGGGTTTACATGATACTCTGGACTGGAAAACGACCATAAATATGGCATCTGATAATGTTTGATGCCATATTTTTTCAATTTATTGACTTAGAATTAAAAAATTCCATTTTTGCGGGAATTTAATTAATTCACTGAAACATTAAAAAAAAATCTATCAAACCTAGCCGCAATTTCCATAAGACTCAATCAAGATGACCTAGTATGAGCTCATATACATTCAGACACTAGGCACTGGTTTTCCATGCCAAGGCCTAACCGCCAGCACATACTCAAGCTCTGGAGTCAGTCTTCTAAGTGAAAAAACTTAAAAATCATTTAATCGCCCACAAAGGCAGGCAGAAAAAATAATTAACAAGTGAAAAAAACACTCTAGAGTACATGCTCGTACCTAGGTCTTAAGTGGCCAATAGCCTTTTACAATATCTCATATTCAGGTCATTTATTACAATGGTGGAAATATGGAAAAATGTGGTCTTTTGAAAGACCGGCTGAACTCTGAACTCTGTTATGTGAGCACTGGCTTCTCATTCTTTGGCGGCTCTTTAGGAAATCCAGCTTGTGCAAACTGGTGGATAACAGGATGTTTCCAGGTTGAAGCCAAGGTGGGGCTTCTACCTAAGCAATAAAAACTGTGCCCACCTTGACTCTACCCTGGTCACATCATGCTTTCCCAAGTTGGGAACACGTGTGGGGCTTCTACCTAAGCATTAAAAACAATGCCCACACATGCCCCTCCTTGGTTGGCATTTGTTATTAGTTATTCTTTCACGGGTCCCATCAATTTTTATGAGAGACGTTTCATTGTTCTCGGGATCCCTAGGCGAGCGTCTAGAAGGTTAATGGTTTGGATTTTATCTTTTTTCAGCTACAAGCCTCTGGGCCTTCAGCCCCTTCTTCCCATGAGATGAGGTACATGCCCTTCTTGGGTCACTAAAGCCAAAGAGCTTAGAATAGGGCAATGTGATGGGAATGCAATGAGCGGAAAGTGATAAGTATGGTCAGGAATGGTACGATGAACCCTCAAGGGATCCCCAGTTGCACCCCTTCCCCAAAAGTTGGCCACTTACTAGGAAATCGATGACACTCACCAAGGTGAAACAGGGTCAAAAGCATAATGTCCAAGCAGGCGTTCTATAATCAAAAGCAGCTCCAACCTTCAATACAACATGCTTAAATGCCTCAAATATTAGGGTGATTACCTACCACAATACCTAACTAGTACCGCATGGAGCAAGACCCATGTTCCTTCCAGAAGCTAGCTGGTGTGGTGGATGCATTGACGATGGATTAAACTGTGGTGATAGATTGGGCTTCCATATGTGCAAGTGGACACTGCTAGTCATGTGGTCTCTTGACACTCCATGTCTGCAACCTGAGGGCCTCAAGACATCATCTCCTTAGTTATCCCACAAAATTAGGGATAACAATGCCCTCATTATATATAGTAGGACATGGGAGTTTCACCCAAGTTAGTTGGATGAGACAAGTGGCATTGCGTCCATGTCAGAGGTCTCTCATTTGGACCATGTGATCTATGCACAAAGTGCACCGGAGGAAATCCAGACTCTGTTGGGTCGGTTCACGGAGATTTCAGCAAGCATTGGGAGTGATGGACTTCCAATTTGGTGGTAGGATTCTGGCATTCATCGGAGTGATAGATTGCTTCAGATGATGAGGGTGATTGACAGGGTCATGTTAGTGATTGGCCTGTGTCATCGTGGGGATGTTGTGAGAGGAGTTGTTGAGCCTTGTTCTATATGGCGAGATAGATTTTCCCTCACGATACCCAAGATTGAGTCTATCCGTGGATTGGTAGGCTTCGATATCACCGAGATGCCTTGGCGAGACAAGATCCAGGATAGTGAGTTCAATCCTCTCAAGGATTTCAGCTTGGGGGTTCAGGAGAGGAAAGCACAGTCTAAGCATGGTGGTCAGATGGTTATGATCGGAGGGGTACAACGTTGGTATGGTGGTTCCTCTTGGAGATTAGCTTGGGACCCTGTGACTGCAGTGTTTGACAACTCGACGGTCGATATAGATGAGATGGTCAAATTTCACTTTTCGGAGTTTAGTCTTGGCATGCTTAGGTTTAGTTGCTTGGAGGAGTGGTCTTCTGAGGAGTTGACCGAGTTTGTGCAACTGATGACTTCCTGGCTTATCAAAGGCAATCAAGTGGATTATTGTGTTGGCACCTTGTAGATTAGAGCTGAGTAGAGGGTGCTTCACATCATACATGATAGTTTGGGACTCTGGTGACTTCACCACTTATAGGCTGGTCCGAGAGTGGTTCACATGGAGGAACTTTGCAGACGATGTGTCGAGAGATTTTTCAGATGATGCCTGGATTATTGCAGTAGGCTGGGGGTATTGGAGTATTAGGGCTTTCCCCTTTGATACTTGGAAATTAGGTGTCGTTGATGCCCTATTAGTTTGTGACCACATAGACTTCCTCGGGATGTCTGATTTTAGAGTTGGTTTGGTTGACTTCACCGGGATACATTTGTAGGATATGATCCTCAATAGAGGGGACGATCCTTTGAGGCATTACAACTTGTGGTTGCAAGAGCAGAGGATGCAGTCTAGGAAGGAGGATCGAATATTTATGATTAGAGTGGCGCAGCGCCAACAAGATGGGTCCTTTCTGGTGATAGCATGGGACCCTAGGATTTCATGGGTAGACAGTTTGGCAGCTGATATAGATAGGAGAGCCAACTGTTACATTCATGAGGCCTCTGGTGTTAGCACATTGCAGGAAAATATTGTGAGTGGTAGGTGCTCCACATGTTTTAGTTTGGTTTGGGACCCGAGGATCATCATTAGTTTCAGTTTGGTTCAGTTTGTTGTTCCTATGGGTGTGATGGCATTGCTTGAGGACAAACAATCTTTGGAAAGGGAGGATTTGTCATGTCCCTATTTTTGGGTTCCCCCGTTCTGCAGTGGAAATGACTTCCGTGGCTTGTTAGTGAAGCAAAAGGGAGTCAAAAGGGGTTATTTAATGTCACTTCGTTAGGAGATGTTATGTTTTTAATGTGACATTAAGGAAATAAAAGTAACTTTAGATTAATAAGTTACTTAAACATTAGTAAAGTGACTTTTAATCTTAAAGTGAAAGTAAAAGGGAATAAGGGTCATATTTGATTTAGTTAAAAAGGCGAAAGTTCTAGAAGGCATGGAAGAAGGATAAAAGGAGGGGTAGTGCTTCACTTTGGATTATGTTTTTGGATTGATCTCTTTGGAGTGCTCTTGGAGCCAAGGTTTTCGTTAGGGTTTTGGAAAAACCCTTCCATTGTAGTTTAGTTTCGGTGGTGCAAGATCCACCCTAGCTAGACAAGGAGGAGGATCCATCCAGGATCTTCACTTGAGATTCATCTTTTGGTTTGGCATCATCTTGGAGAGGGTTTGGAGGTTTGGAGTTAGCTCGTCTGCAGTTTGCAGGAGGAAACTTCATCCATTGAGGAGACCGTGGCATCATTCAAGTTTTGGCTTGAATATTGAGTGTTTTAGTTGATGTAATGCAGTTTCCTTAGTAGCCACTAGAGACTTGTTGTGTTTTGAATTCCATTCATAAATAAAATGCCATGGCGACCTTTCCATTTCATGTGTATTGGTAATATTTGCAATGTGTTTGACGAAAGTATTTTATGAGAATGAATGCAAAATGTTTGTGAAAAGTAGTTCACCAAGTTATAGCATGAATACACGTAAATTGAACAACAAAGCATTAATATTCTAGAATATCCCTATCAAGGATATTACAGATAAAGTGCACAGGAGAATAGAAAAATGGGGTAAGATGAGTTAATTGAGAGAAGAGTGAGTTGAGCGTGAGTTAAATCAAACCTTCTATTCCTTTAAGTATTTTTACCATTCAAACTCTCTCCAAGGGAAAGTCCCGCCTTGCAAGGGAGAGCTTGGGGCAATGGATATGCAAGCCACCCATTGTCACCTTAGCTGCCTTGCCTCTACACTTCTAGGCTACAGTTTCTAACCTAAGGAGGGTTTTCATATGGGGTCAAAGTTCAAACTAGGTCCTATCGTTGTATATTTAGATGGGTGAGGATGAGGACTTGGTTTGACTCAGGTTGACTTCTCTAATGGAATGGCTCAAGACTAGCAAGAGAAAAAAATGCTCGGTAAATTCTTGGAAGTGCAGATTGCTTGCAATAATACTCAATGTATCACATCAATGCACCATTACTCATCATTAAATAACCAAGGGTCATGTAGTGTAAAGTATCCTATGTAAAACTTGCTAGGTATGATAGCATATGTTTCATCTACAAGATCATATCCATGAGACTATTCATCGTCATTCAATGGAGCAGCAAAGTTTACATAACAAGTGCAAAGTGTTTGTTTATTATAGGTGCAAATACAATGAAGCATCAACAAGTATTCATGACCAATTCTGTAGTGAACCTTGAACATAAATGAACTGCAAGCACAGCTGATTTGTAAATAGACTTATGGCCAAGCATCCATTCAACAATGTATATGACATGTATCAATTATCCCTTCAATTCAATCTTAGATTATAGCCACCATGTGTATGAATAAGGGCAGGAGCAACGAATAGCAGCAATAATGATCCAGCTTGAAGTTCAGATTTTTAAGTATGTAACAGCTGTATCAATTAGTCAAATTCAGAGTTATTTCATCCACCAGTGCTACAGAGATGTTTAGAGTATTTAGATCAACGGCAATTTGCAAATAGTACTCAAAACTCAGCATGTAATATGTACGACCAACACAAAAACCCTGACTGTAATACCAGTCTCTGAAATTGGCCCACCAAACAGCAGGAGATATGTTACACAGATTCAGCAAGTTGTTGGCACGGCTTAGGGTAGATAATAGATATATGTGTGGTCAATTGGTGAGGCAAAGAAGCAAGGAAAACGTTGTTGTACAGGACAGTGAAAAAACCCACTCAACCTCTGGATTTCTGCAGTTTCTTACAGCCAAGGACAGGGTTGAAAACAGCAAACAAGAGGCTACGATGAGCCCTTCTACAAGGTTGTTAGGGCACCCTTCAAATTGATTCTTTAACCCTGACAATCCAGATTATGATGAAGTCAAATGCTTCCAATGGCAGGGTTTAAAATCCTACTGCAAAATTACACTATCTCTGCAGAATCAGACAGCAAAGTAAACCTTGAATAGTGGTAAAATGAGGTGACGTTTCCTTTTAAAGAGAGGTCGTTAGGCCAGATTTCCCTTTAAATGAGGTGACATAGTTTGGAACAATAAACTCTTAAACTGCGGGACTAATGATTATGGATGCAATCGCTATCCAGACATGTATTCAGTGAGGTAAATCAGAATAAGGGACATCAATGATTTGAGTTTATTATGCTTGCTCTTTCAACAGATGTGAATGCATAAAGTACAAATAAATTTCAATGTTGCAAGCATACATGACAAAGATTCTAGTTGGGGCTTGATTCGATGTATTCCAAGCATTCAATTAGGGTATCCACCACAATCAAATTTGTTTCATTTCAAGGACATCCCAACACGTTTAGGGTTAGATCCAAGGATATGAACCATGAAGATAAGTCCAAACCCTATCAAATGCCAATCATGAAAGTATTCATTAAGAACAAGTTAGCATGGAATTTAATAAAGATATAATGATGAGGATCAAAGCAATCTAGATTGAAGGATAAGACACATTAAAACCCTAGATTGCAAAATGAAAGGGAAAAGGGACAAAAAAGGGAAAAAATTGATTTTTTAGGTTTTTTGGGTGGTTGAAGACAAGGAGGAAACTGGTGCCTTACAGGGCTATGGGGTCACCACTTCACATCCAAGTGAAGCCTAGGGTTTATGAGAGGTAGTGTTGAAAGGCACTTGAAGGATTGCCCCTCAAGCACCACCTAGGGCTTGAAAGATTTCTTTAAGGGTTGCAAGGGAGGATTGGTCGTATGAGAAGCCTCTCCCAGTACTAAACAAGGAGAACCTAAAGCCTAGCCAAGAAAAAG
This sequence comes from Picea sitchensis, assembly GCA_010110895.2. Classification (NCBI taxonomy): domain Eukaryota; kingdom Viridiplantae; phylum Streptophyta; class Pinopsida; order Pinales; family Pinaceae; genus Picea; species Picea sitchensis. The sequence goes on along the minus strand of SNQJ01S0100342.1, from coordinate 14,995 downwards.
GTTAGAGCCACTAGATGTCCCACCTTAATGCATGAACAAAAGGACTTTAATGATCAAAGAGAGAGTGAGAAAACTTACCTTAAAACCCTTCCAAGTGGAGCATTGAGCACTTCTTTGGCCTTGTAGCAACATTTTTCTTCCAAGAAACCTCAAAGAAAATTTTTCTAACGCTTGAAAAATAACTAGAAACTCACAAGAAGAGAAGTAGATACTCCATAGATCTCAATAGCCAAGATTCTCATTAATCTCCAACAATTTGAAATGGAGGAGGTCTCTTGCTTTTATAGGTGAAGAGCCTCCTCAAATACAATACAATACAATGTGCTAGATCAATACCATGAGCTTAAAACCATTAGCCCGGTCAAAACCACATGAAAATACAAGCAATGTCATAACAAATCCCATAAAACTCTCCAAGAGTGAAACAATCCTATAGAAGAGGTCCAAATACAATATAGTATGCCACACGTGTGGGCTAGAGAGAGAGAGAGTGAGAAGGTGCGCCCCCCAAAAGCATCACTGACATCCCATCAAAGGAGGAAAAGATGAGTCAACTGAGGTCCAAGGACTTCCAACGTCCTCTAACCAACTCCCTCAAACCAAGGAGTGGTCCAAAGGTGGAATAATATCCTCAAAAGAGATGATGTCATCCTCACATGTGAGAGTTGTCCAAGTGGTAATCTGTAATCAACCTCTCCAATGCATTAAATACTCCCACATGTGGTCCAAGGAGAGCAAATAGTAGATGAGTCTGAATGCAACAACCAACTGAGCAAGGAGAATGAATGTGAGTGGTCCATGTGGCATGTATGATGACATGGTGTCCCTATCATGGCTCAATGCATTGTCGTGGATCCCAATGCAACATCACAGATCCCAATGCAGTTTCATGGATCTCGAGGCATGGTACATGTATCCCAACGCACAATACCTACTTGAAGTGATGGGCCTAGCCTCTTAGCAAGCCATTAAATGGTAGCACCTGGTGACATCTCTTAACACAACATAAAAAATAGGGGTTAGTTTTAATATTTTCCTAAGTCTTACCAAGGGAAACAATATTAAACATTATACATGCACCAAGTCCTAGGAAAACCCATATTTCCTAAGTGCCTAGGTGAAAGATAGGAAAAGATGAATAATAATGATGAAAGGGAAGGGAAATGAGTTCATGTTATGACCCTCAAAGTCTTAGACATGCATAGGTCTTTTTATTCATTTATTCATTCATCTAGATTTCATGAAATAGGCTCTTTTGTACATAATAGCCTTTGAGAGGGAGCTTAGCATTGAGTTACCTCTCATCGGTACTGTTTCTTACTACCTGTTGACCACCTATTTCGACTAGGTGTCAACGTCATGTACCATGAAGCTATGTACCTTGTGGTACAACATATTTTGAAGACTTATAGTTCAGGGCAAATTTTCCCCCCAGCACATCTTTCTATGTAATCAGAATGTTCGCTCCTCTGCATGGGATAATAATGTAATAGGTCAACATGAGTCAAATTTTAGTTAGTTGCCTAGGACTTTATCATTAGGGAAGTCCTTTCATCGAGTGTTTTTTTCCCTCGGGTAATTAATCTTGCTTACCAAACAATTTTAATTGTCCTTGAGTTTTTCAGTCACAAAATTCTCTAAAGTGGTGAAAGGTGTTCTAATAATCGATCCCAAGGGGTGACTAGGGTTTAGGAATGTTGTAAATGACCATGCCAGACATCTTCTAGAGTCTTGCAGAATTCCGTTAAGTTTTGATAGGTTTTTTTTAATTATTAAAATTTTCCATTAATTGGAAATTTTAATTATTTTTGATGTAAAATGTAAAAAATTGGTCCTTGGGGATTTTGTATAGTGGTGTGGCTACTCAAATCAAATGGACGATGACCCCCTACACCCTTGGACCAAGTTTCAACTCAATTGGACAAATTTTGCTAGGTCATTGTCCACGAGGAGTCAAAGTCAGTCAAAAGTCAACATTTAATTAGCTTAAGGTAAAAAAGCCAAAAGTTGTAAAAATGATTAAAGTCATGAGAGAAAGTGGGGAAATGATTCCTAATGTATTTCCTAAGTTGGAAAAGTGATTTTCCACTTAGAAGACTCCCCCTTGCTAAGCCAACAACCAAAAGTGGTAACTCCCTAGTGAAAAGTGCGCCCCCCTTGCCCATCAACTTGGCCAAAACAAAAAATTAAAGTGAGAAGGTGGCCAAAACCCTAAGTGCGCCCCTCCTTGAGCTTAAATTCATATTTGATGAAAGCTAAAGGTATTTTCTCCCTTCACATCTCACCCCTGAAACCCCAACTCACGACCAAAACACTAAAAGTGCCTCTTCCTTGACTTGTTCTCTCTCTCTTGGATGGGTGACACTTGTAACTCATCCAAGAGGGGTCTCTCCTCTCTCCCTCATATAAAAAAAAGCCTCCCCCTACTCATTTGACATCTATTCTCACAACAACTCTACTATGCCAAAATCTCTCCCATCTCTCTCCCATCTCTTTCTCATTCTCTCCCATTTTCTCTCATGATTCTTGGTGCCATTGGGTAAATCTTCTCTTATTTAATAAAATAGAAGTTTTGGAGGATTTCTTGTGTCTCTTGGAGTATTCTTGGAGCCATTGTTTGTTGTTTATGAGGAAATATTGCTGCAGTTATTTCTTTTGTATTTCCTTGCTTGCATTTTTACTTGGAGACCCAAGCAAAGTATTTTGCTTGGGATAGATTAGTAGTAGTCTTACTATTAGTCTTTGTGAGTTGTTTCTAATTGATTTGGAAAGTATTTTGCAAGTTATTAGATCACACTCACCTTCTTTGTATTTTGTAGCAAGGGTTTACAAAAATATGCAGGTTACTAAAGGCTTGAAGGAGTGGATTTCAGATCTGGAAATCCATCTTTTTCAACGATCTAAAGCTTCTATATTTTCTGTTTTTATTTTCAGCCACATATCTATCAGTTTCTAGCATTATTTTCATATAAATCTGCAATCTAATCTCTCTTTTTATGTTCAAATTTTTTTATTTAATTATTTTTGTTCATTGTGATGATATAAAATAATCTGTTCCAAGTTATTTTAGCAATTTCCACCAAGAGAATCTTTCTGTTTTTTGCAGGTTTTTGTAGGTTAGAAGAAGATTTCTGCATATTTTTGGCCCCAAAACACTCAAGGAGACATCCAAGGGTCTTGGTGCCAAACCCTCTTCTCTACTTTACTTTCTAAACATTGTAAGCAACCCAAGAGAGTCTCTTGGGCTTGCATTCTCTACACTTTAATTTTTTTCCACCTGGACGTTGACCTTTGAGAGCCCATGACGTCACCATCATGACCCAGCACGTCGTCCAGAGCTAGGGTTTGTATTTTGAGGGCAGTTGTGAGCTAGTTGGCACGTGTGGGCATTATCCAGGGCCTTTGGAGGCCAAATTTCCAACATCTAGAGCCCAACGTTCCACCTTAGGGGCTCAACGTCACCCTAGAAGGGCATGAGATCACCCTTGGAAGTGTTTTTAGACGCTAATTAATTTTATTTATGTCTAATTTGAATATATTTGTAAATTGGCCAGGTTGGCCTTTATTTGACCTGAAATTAATTAAAAGTCACAAGTTTTGTATAAATAAACATCAAGTACATTCATTTTTATCATCACAACTCCTCACACAAGAGGAGAGGTCTGAAATTTTCGCCCTAGAAGGGCTATTTGCTAAAATTGTGAGGCACACTCTTGTATAAGGCTGATTTTTTGCAAGTGGATCAATCTTGGAAGCTTTTATGGTGATCTTGCATGGTATTTTCATGATTATTCTTGGTGCAAGTAGGTAAAATCTGCATTTTTGTCATTTATTGAATGGTTTATATATGGTTTTATTTGCTCATACAAGATTATGAGATTGCATGGTATACTTAATGCTTGAAGTAAGGAACTTAATTTGCTACTTTCTTATTTTCTATTTGCCAAGCTTTTCGTTGAATTGATCTAGTAACTAGTGAAACCCTAGAGCTCTAGTTTCTTAGCACTTCAAGGTTTTGACCTAGTTATCTTTGCCTAAGTTCTTATCCCATAAAAATCCTAAGGAGAGCAAGGTGCTAGGGCCTAGAATTGCCTACACCCTAGTATCTTGTTTTCTTGAGGAAAATGCATAGGGGGACTCAAGTTACTACTTTTCCTATGCATTCCTCTTGGACTTTTGTGCACTATCAAAATTGATTTGCAGCCTTAGAAGATGCCATCCACTTGACTCCATAAGCCCTAGAAGGCACTAGTTCTAGCCTCTCTCTTATTGAAGGATTGATTAAACACTCAAATTCTCTTCCTTGAAGCTTTTGCTAACTTCTACTAACCCTAAACTAGATTAATTCATTAACTAACTTGCTGCTATTGCACATCATTGCTACATCCATACAAATTCATGCTAAATTGCCGCATTCACCTACATAACTCCAACTTAGCTCATCCGGAAATCACTTGTGACAATTACCAATCAATGTACTAGATAAATGCTGAGTTTGCATGGTGTTTTCTTGCAATTTTGAGCACTAGAATTTGCTGCTGTTACAAAAGATTGCTACAACCATCTAACTGCARCAAATTCTATGCAAAAGTGATATTAAATGCTAGCTAAACATTGCCAACTTTGCTTGTGACAATTTATTATCAATTTGCCTAGTCAAAGTTACTTTTTCTTGTCTTTTTCAAGCAATTWCAAGGCATAATTCTTGTGGCTGTTACAAAATACTCATTGCTGTTATAAACTGTTACATTGTTGCAACTTTACATCGGCTAGCCCATTTTTTGAAGGTTCATCATCTTAAGAAGCACTAACATCATATTTTGTACTTGAAAGCTGCCATATTTTCTTTGTTGACTTGTTTTGGGTAGGTACACTCCATTTTTTACCGTTTCTTCATCCTTTAAAGACCTTAAGAACCTTTTGACTTGAGTGACTAGTGAGAGGGGGGTTTTCTTGCATTCTTGCCTTCGTCTTATCAACCCTTTAGGTCACTAGGGACGTCTCCCCTGGGGTAACTTTGATATACTCCTATTAAGGTGACAGTGATAGGTCACCCCCTGTTACGCCAATCTTGCATTCACTTGCCTTGGGCCTTGGGCAAGTACAGATTGTGCGATAACAGGGTCTACCCCCCTTGGCTTCCCTAGGAGTGAGCCTAGACAAAAGAGGTTTAGATCGAGGTGACAATGGGTCTAGACTTAGGTTTGTGCCTCCAAGGACACACCAAGTGGGTTGGAGACTTCTCCACGTTAGTAGGTGTGTATTAGGACGACAACACTACCCCTATATGCCTTTTTCTTTAAATGTTCAGTTTATTGAACAAGACCCTTTTCTTTAGATATTCATAGACAAACCAGGGACTAGGGGCATTGGCCTCATAGCAAAAGGGCATTGCTCAAGATTTTTTCTTTTGCTTTTGACTTTAGCTCTTCACCTCTTAGCCTTATTGGCTTTATTGATTCAGGCTTCGTTATTTTGACCTTTGAGAAATCATACATGAATAAGATAAATTTTATGTGGATGGAATGAATGAAACAAGGAAGGTGGAAAATGATTAGCATTGTTAGGACATGGACAACGCTATCTAAGCTTAGCACCCGATAGCGCAGATTAACCGAAGAAAAGGCACACTTTTAACAAAAAACATGTTCCCCAAGGTACAACAAGGCAAATAATAAAACCATGCAATGTTACGAAGTGCTATTAGATATCGTTAGGTGTTTACACTATATGACGAGCTAAGAAGTTATATCATCACATCCAAATGAACATTGATACATGGAATGTAGAAAATGAAGCACACTGAAACCATACTGTACCATTCATAGTGCATCTGTCATCTGAGGAGTAAGGGATGAAGGTGAGCTACACCACAGCTGAGCTAGCATGATCATACATCTGCTGGAGATCAAGAGAAACTCTTTTTGTTTCTAGAGGAGATGAGCATGACATCTCATGCAAGCAGCAACATGACACCCTTGTTGTGAGGGTATCCGAAAGTTGTCACCCCTGAGGGGGTAACAAGTATCACAACCCTCCTCATCAAATCTGAGTGAAAAATACAACGACAATTCCTCCCTTTCTGCAATGTAAACCACCCATATTACCTTCGGTGTTCCCTTCCCTAGTTTTGGGGGTATGCTAGTGGTATCTTATATATATATATATATATACAAATAAAAGACATATCTAATATCCTATTTCATCATGAGTTGTGACTTTCTTGTCCGTCTTTTCAAGCGACTTAATCATTCTTTGCTTGCAGTGCCCTCGATGTCAAATGTAAAATGTGTTTTGCCACAAATATACCTAAGCATGTGCAACCACGGTGCTCTTGGTGGTGGTTTTGTATTTCTTTTGTTGCCATGTGATAGCTCAAAATGCAACGATGATATCAGATAAACAATAGGTGAGATGTCTTCTAAAATATTTAGTTTCTGTTTATTTGGTATATGCAATGTTTTGCAAAGTTGTATTTTTGTTAAATCAGTTCATTCAGTAATATACCAGTCGACTATATAGTGATAGGCTGAGGACAGCAAGGCTAGCACAGCTAGTAGGAAGTATTTTTGAAGTACTCAATACAGACTCGTACTCTATATTTTGTATTAACTTGCTGGACTGTTCAGTTGCAGCCAATTTTTAATGCAAAATATATCTGTTTCTGTTTTTTGAAAAAAACAAAACAAGTGCAAGCAGATTTATAGAGGTAGCTTTTTTCATTCTTAACCCAAAGTGGATTGAATTACAACAAAAATATGCAATAGAAGATGTTTAGCACTGGAATAGTTCAGGAAATCTAATTTCAAGGGTTCTTGTCACCTATTACCTCCATTAACTTGCCTATTACCCAGAAATTTATTTCTAGTTAAAGATGAATAGCTAATTGACAACATTAGAAGATAGTACTAAAGTTATTTTCTGATAAGACTTGGTCTTATGGAAGAGAAAATATTAAGAGAGACTTTTTGATGTATGCAAGGTATGCTAGGCAGGCGTAGTCCTATTTCCCATATCATTTATAGATTGAATTAGTTTTTTGTTATATTGGCCTTCATGGTTGTAGAACCATGATGGATGAATGTTCTATTTGTTTTTGTCTTGATTATATTTTATAGCGAGAAATTGTTTTGTAATGATATATGCTACCCTTCAATTTTAAAAAATTGTAATGTCATTTTGAATTGTAGGCAGTGGTCTTTAAAATGGAAGAATTTGTTGAACTTCCAGTCCCTCTTCCATCTGTCATTCAGGTTTGTCTTTTCTTTATCACAAGTAAACTTTTGTTTTATTTATTTTTTGGTTAGGGCTTATTTTATCATGTTTTATTTCCTTATTTTTTAATTTTAATTTTAGTTTGAGATTGGATTATTTTTAAATACCCTTTGTTTTCATTTTATTCATTCACATTATGAGATTACATTGTCTTTTGCTCTTTCAACCAATATTAGACGTAGCATATACTATATAGGGTAAAAGGAAAGCCAAACTTCTATTTTCATGGAGCTGTAACGTTGTTAGAGATAGAACCACATTGCGCCTATGTCTTGTCATATTGCCATCCTTTTTGGGAAGAGGACTCTTTGTTGTGATCCGTCCTATATAAAGTGGAGTCCAACAATGAATAAAAACAACATTTGGTCAGTTGGAGGATTTTAAGGATCATTAGAATTACCTCTTTTTAGAAAAACTCCTATGGATAATCTTGTTTTTGGGACTTTTTATATTTAGTTTAAAGTTTTAAGTACTTGCAAAATATACAATTTCTCACCATGGCATTCAAGGTCTACAAATGATCACACTACAACTAATGAAATTTAGGAAGTGATTATCTTTCATAGATCTTAGTGCCTCTAGTGGAGCATTTGTTCATGACAAGAACACAAAGATTGTTTGGCCTAACCTCTCACATTAAGCTTAGTAGACTAGCAAGTCATTTGATTTGCCAATATTGTGAAAAGGTCCAATGTTAGGTAAATTTAGTAATTGGGAAAGTTAACTACAAAATGAGCACACTAGCATGGTCAATGTAGCCTAGAGAAGTATTACAATATTCCATGAGGTCATACCTTTCCCAAGCTTAGTAAGTGATGAGCCACGAAATTACCATCATTTGACATCTTCTTTTACTTCTTTTTAACCCTTTATCACTTACATATAACCATGTCTTATCCATTTTAATGCCCATATGCAGGATTTAGGCTGAAGATGTTTTCCAATTGCATTTCTTAATATTTCATTGGATTTCTGATTAACATTAGGGGAAGTAGCGTGTTTTGTATTTACTTATGAAGTGGCAGCTCATGTGTGGACAAGTCATTACAGGGTTTTGCTTTAAAGGTTCACATATTCTTCAAATCAGGGTCATTGCACATCCATTGCCACAGATTCAGAGTCATTAAATGCTAATACAGTTGCGAGGTTCTCATGTTTTCAAATCAATCTGCTGCAGAATCCTTGTAGCTACCTGCTGCAGAATCCCTGTTGCTGCCTGCTGCAGAATTAGGCCTGTAATAGCTCAGAACCACCTAAATATTTAACATTGACGGACACTGCAATGTCAATAATAAATTCCAGGTTTCCTTGGAAGATATAAGAAGGATTTCAAGAACAATGAAGGCATATCAGCAAGGGAAATTAATGTGAATATATTCAACGTGGAAATATATCAGCAAGGAGATTAATTTAAAATATTTCTGGCATATGTAATATGTGTCCGTGAGCCTTCACCAATCAACATATAATATCAGTCCTGGCATATAATATCAGTCCCAACACTTAATGTCAGTCCCGACGCTAAAATGATATCAACATAGAACTTTTAGCGTGTGCCCATGAGTTTTAATGCAATATTCAACATATTACATTAATATTTAATATCTTCAACAGAATTAAAAGATCAAAATCAACATATTAAAGGCACGAAGGTATAACTCAGCATATTAAAGGCACAGAGGTATAACTCAACATTCAGCATGGGAAATAAATTAAATAAATTAACACTGTAGCATATGCGTATAGTCACAAGGTTCATCTTTCAGCATGTGCTAATTCCAGGATAAGACATGACACAAAGCAGTTGAACCAACTTAGCCATCGATTAAATGAAATCCATAGAATCCGGAGGTAGTTGATTATTTTAATTGGCTGATATGTAACAACATAACCACTTGGGTGCACAACTGAAGGCATCTATGTTCCCATTGGCTGATTGATGGATCATATTGGCAACCAATCAGAGGACAACAATTTAGTTTATTTTTAGAGTTTGTTAAACCACTTAGCAGCATTAGGAGGAGGTTGTCGCTCCATGTTTAGAGCTTAAGACCCCCTTTTATTGTATAAATATGTGTGCTCTCATAAGAGAAATGGGACGACTAGTACGTGTGGTCTCCTGTTGTAGTCATACTGCTGTGTAAGAGTCGAGAGCTCAAGTTTAGACTTAATAAATTTCTATCTATGCTGTGTGTGCTTATTGCTGTCCATTGGTGGTGATTTAAGACTGAGAGCACAAGCCTACCTGTGAGGAAGGGCCCACTCACAAGTAAGGTTCTGTGCTACATACAATCTTTTTGTGTTCTTAGATAGCTGCTAATTTGATTTTGATTTAGAATTGCATAATTTTATATTTGTTCCAAACCTTGGCTGCACAATGGCCACTGGTTTTATGCTGCAGAATGATGAGTAGGATGTGCTAGGACTTAGATTTATGCAGATTATTAATTTCCGATCAATCTTTGCTTATATTAATACTATATGTCAAATCTGTGCTTGCATTCCTTATCTGTAACAGTGTTTGGAATATCATTAACAAAGTTGTAAATTGGCGAATTATATGATTTGTTAATCTAGTCCTGACATATTAACCAAGTAATAGTTTCATTTCTTATATTTTAATGTGTGAGTTAAAATGAAATAGATAGTTTTCTTTGCTTTGCTTGGAGTGCTGCAGAATCACTTTATACATGACCCCACGAGGTGAACACACGAGGGTATAGAGTTATGAGAGCTCAAAGACCTTGTCCTGAGAGGTACC
>SNQJ01S0100341.1:12246-24918 GCA_010110895.2 Picea sitchensis | reverse complement strand
TTACATTACATCAATCATCAATGAATCACTCCTTTGGCATCAATCAATCACTTGAAATCAATCAATGACATCAATCAATCAAACCATTGGCATCAATGACAACATGATCCAACAAGATCTAGAGATGTAGAACTGCTTCGACTATTTGTTGGTGTTTTTTACGCTCTAGGTGTAGACTGCACACCTACTGTTCTTACTGGAGTACTCTGCATGGTGATTTGCATCGCAGTGCTAGATGTAGATAGGATTGTGCACTAACTTGTGCATGGTGTTTGAACCACTTCATCTTCTGTGTCATCATGCTCCATTGCGTCAATAATTTTTATTGTTTTTGCAATGGTTCCATCCCATGCTTCATTCTCCATGAACTGAACATCGTGGGTGATTATGATTTTTCTTGCGACATAGTCATACAACTTGTATCCTTTTGTTTCTTCAAAATAACCTACAAATATACATTTATGTTCTTTGTTGTCCAACTTCCTTCTTAGTTTATCTGTGACATGTGCGTATGCGACGCAACCAAAAACTTTTAAGTGCACCACATTATTCTTTGAACCTGTCCAGGCTTCCTAAGGAACTATATTCTTCACACTCTTTGTTGGACATCTGTTCAAGATGTATACTGCAGTTTCTACTGCCTCAACCCAATATTCATTTGACAAATATTTGGTTGTCAACATACTGTGCACCATTTCCATGATGGTTATGTTCTTTCCTTTTGCGACACCATTTTTCTATGGTGTGTTTCACATGGTAAATTGTCTGTAGATGCCATGAACTTTACAAAATTTCTGAAATTCTCTTGAAATGTATTCTCCTCCTCTGTCTGTTCTTAAACACTTGATGTAAAAACCACTATGTTTTTCCACAAGTGATTTAAACTGTTGAAAACAACCCAATGCGTCATATTTATGCTTTAGGAAATAAATCTGTGTCTTTCTTGAGAAATAATTAATGAATGTTAGAAAATAAGCATTGTCTCTTATTGACAGAGTTTGCATTGGTCCACAAATGTCTGAGTGTATTATTTCTAGTGGAGATTTTTCTATGTAAGAATTGCCAACTTGAAATGATTATTTGTGTTTCTTTCCAAATATGTAGCCTTCACATATTCTTTCTGTTTTTTCAATCAATGGAAAACCTTTTATCATATCCTTTGTGTGTAGAAACTTCAGACCTCCAAAGTTCAAATGTCAAAATCTAAAATGCCATAACCAAGAATCATCATGCATTTCAGATTGGAATGTTGCCTTCATCTATGTGCCATTTTTTATGAACTGCGTGCACTTTTCGCTATAAATGGAGTATGTGACTGCATAATTTTTCCTTTATTAACAATTTGCGATGTATTCTTCTTCTTGGCTAGCTTCAATGTCAATGGGAACATCCTATGTATTTTTGCAATAAGAATATTTCTTGGGCATTTATCCATGATCACACAGTCATTATCTTCCATGTAGATTATGTATCATTTTCGTAACAGTTTCCCTATACTCATCAGATTATGCTTCAAACCGGAAACATAAAATACATTAGACATAAATTTTTGTTCTCCTTGTCTGGTTAAAATGTTTATACTACCTTTCCCTAAGACAATGACTTGGATATATGTTCCAAGTGTAACTTTGGTTTAGAATCATCCAAAATAGAAAACAATTATATGTTTCCTGTCATGTGGTTATTGTAGCCTCAATCTAAGTACCATATGTCACATGGACATGCTTGAGAAACTTTGTATTCAACTGGTGACACTATATTAGGCATTTCTACTGTGCTAGGCACAACTACGCCACGCTCCATAAACATAGGGCGAGTTTGGTTATTTGTGGTGTGTGACTGATTTTGACTTTGTTTTTTCTGATTGTATTGTCTCTTTCTGCACTCATATGCATAATGTCCATACTTTTTATAGTAATGGCATTGAATATTTGATTTTTCAATTTTTTGACAACTTGACTGGCTGGTACTTGGGTTTTGACCTCTTCCACCAGTATTTCCATCATTGCTACTACATCCACTTATGTCAGAACTTCTTCCTATGCCTCTAGAGTTATCTCTCCCCCTTCCTCTTCCACGGCTTATAGATGATTGGAAGATGCATTGTCTAATGACATACTTGATTTATTCAATCTATGTTCATGATTGATGAGGGAAGCTTGCAGTTCATCTAGAATGAACTAACTCAAGTCTTTGCTCTCTTCTAGAGTCACAACAAGGTTATCAAATTTAGGAGGAAGACACATAAGTACCTTCTCAACAACTTTTTCTCTTCTATGGTTTCACCATGAGACATAATTTGATTTATGAGTCCAATGACATGGGTGTAGAATGAATCTATTGTGTCTGAGTCTTTCATTGACATAGTTTCAAAATCTCTTCTAAGAATTTGCAGTTTTGTAGTATTTACTTTGTCCATACCCTAATAAGAGGTTTCTAATATGTCCCATGCTTCATTGGCTTACTTTTTTGATGCAACTCTTGGAAGTATGCTCCCATGCATGGCTTGATGTATGTAAAACAACGCATTTTCATCCTTCTTTCTTTGATCTTTCAAGTCATCTTTCTCAACTTGTGTGAGGGCATTATATGCTGCCTAATCTACTGGTTCTACATAGCCATTCTCGACTATTTCCCATACATCTTGACCTCGGAACAAAGCCTTCATGGTCAAGGACTGCATTTCATAATTATTTCCTGTAAAAGTGGGAGGTTGCAGATTTGAGGTAGAAGCCATATTTTACTTTCAACAGAGTTTATGCTCTCACAAACTTGTTCTGATAGAACCTTCTTTGATACCAAATCTCGGAATCGACTATGATGGTCTAGAACCTTCTTTGATACCAAATCTCGGGATCGACTATGATGGTCAATGGTGCGCGCAGTCTACTCTGCGCAAGGCAGTTTCAAATACTCCGTACTTCGCACCGAACACGCTACACGACGATGTTCTCAAGACCACTGTGCACATGCGCTATGAATATACACACTTAATGAAATGATTTATGAATGTGGAATTTCAAAGTGTTATGCTTAACACATAAACTCATAAATAAGACAGAAACTAGTCAATACACAAATGATTGATATTAATGAACTTTAACACATAAACTCATAAATAAGATACACAAATGATTGATATTAATGAACTTTGACGCTGTGCGCGCGGCAAGTGCGCTCAGATTACAAAATACAGTGATAAAATGAGTTTCGGCTCTGATATTTCTTCTGTCAACTCTTCAGCTAATGCTTTCTTCTCTATGCATCAAGTGCTTCTCTTCATCATCATCTACTTAACTAAGAGACTCAAACTTATATATACATAGACTAGACTTCCTACATAAACTAAGAGAGACTCAACAATAAATATTATCATTAATTCTACTCACTCTTCAACCACTTAACTCAACCCTAGAAGATAAAGATCAACTGTGTGGGTGACATTTAAGTTGAGGATAAACTACTAACAAGACAAATCAGCTCAAACGTAACGATCTCACCTAGTTATAAAAGATCTCACCTACTTATAGTTACAATTTCCAACATCTACTACAAAATTGCAATATTCAGCTGAGACGTAACGATCTCACCTACTTATGATTACAATTTCCAACATCTACTACAAAATTGCAATATTCAGCTGAGACGTAACGATCTCACCTACTTATAAAAGATCTCACCTACTTATAATTACAATTTCCAACATCTACTACAAAATTTTGTATAATTGCAATTTCCAACATCTACACAAAATTGCAGTATGTATAACACACCTATCACACCAGTGGCGGCATGTGGGTGGAAATTGGAATTGATCCCAACATGTAATTAACTAATAAAAGATAAAGATCAACTGTGTGGGTGACATTTAAGTTGAGGATAAACTACTAACAAGACAAATCAGCTCAAACGTAACGATCTCACCTAGTTATAAAAGATCTCACCTACTTATAGTTACAATTTCCAACATCTACTACAAAATTGCAATATTCAGCTGAGACGTAACGATCTCACCTACTTATAAAAGATCTCACCTACTTATGATTACAATTTCCAACATCTACTACAAAATTGCAATATTCAGCTGAGACGTAACGATCTCACCTACTTATAAAAGATCTCACCTACTTATACTTACAATTTCCAACATCTACTACAAAATTTACATATAATTACAATTTCCCACATCTACTACAAAATTGCAATATGTATAACACACCTATCACACCAGTGGCGGCATGTGGGTGGAAATTGGAATTGATCCCCACCGGTAATTAACTAATAAAAATACACCGCCAAAAGACAAAGTGGTTGCTGCAAATATCAATGTGTCTTCGTAAGTATGCAGGAGTTTTCTATAAAGTTGCATCATCCGGTTTGTAGATGTCGGATTGAAATTTTCGATCGAAAGAAAGACAGAGAAAAAGGGAGAGAGCATGTGCTGTGAACAATCCTCCTTTATCCTCAATGCGTTTCATAGTTAAATAGAATGTGCTGTGAACAATCCTCCTTTATCCCTAATTCGCTTCATAGTTCGAGCTGCCATTGTCTATGGAGACTCCTCTATTGTCTACAATACTAGTTATTTCACATGGTTTCACAGCAGCCAATGCTGTCACAGGCTCAGCTCTGCTCGCAGTATCTCACCTGAGGATGTCGTAAATATAGAAATCCTTCATAGGATTTGAACATTATTTTAGAACTTTATAACCCATCAGAGCAGAATAGTTTGAAATCTTGATCTTACTAGTTGTGGTTACATGTAGGGTTCTATGGCGGCTCTGGGATCTATGTAGAGAGAAACCAACCCTATAATGTCTTCTTGAGAATTTTATTATTCTTTGATTTAATTAAAAGAGGAAACCCAGCAGAGCAGAATAGTAGAAAATCTTGATGTTAGGGTTACATGTAGGGTTTTATGGTGGCTCTGTGATCTGTGTAGAGAAAGACGAACCTTTTAATGTCAAAATATTCTTGTAGGAGATGTGGAGGAAGTATATTGATTATTCACTTAATTTACGTAATTGAGCTCAACAGGAGGATATGAATAACAGAAGACAGTTTTCTGTAGGGATGATAATTTTCATTGGAATTTTATTATTCTTTAACTAAAAGAGGAAACCTAACAGAGGATAATAACATGGAATCGTGATCTTATTAGGAGCGGCTGCATGCGGGGCTCTGTGGTGACCCTGGGATGATCTATGCAGAAAGAGATGAGCTCTATAATGTCAGATCATTCTTAGCAGAAGATATGAGGAAGTATATTGAATATTCACGTCATTGGATTACTTCGATGATATAAACTAGCACAGTCATAAATTCGTGGCTAGTGAAAGTCGAAAGGACGGCTTGTAAAATCTGAATCGTAGGGAAAGAGAAACCGTTCAGAGGTGGATTGAAGGAGACGGAAGGAGTTGGTTGGAAGGAGGCAGTGTGTCCAGAACGTGGTTGGTGAAGGCCAAAGGTTTAGGTTGGCGTAGAAAATGAAACCAGTGAAGGCCAAAGGTTTAGGTTGGCGTAGAAAATGAAACCCTAATCACTCGCAATCAGCTAGCCACCATAGTAAATTTTAAATATGATTAAGTAAAAGTTAAAAAATAAACATGTAAACTGATGTCTTTATAATAGTGAGGAAGTTAGTGGTTGAAATCACAACCATTGATTTATTGGGACTACTAAGAATATTCCATCCATATTTAATCTTGTCCATACAAAACTGATTAAACACTAAAAACCTATTAAATGTGTCCATGATCAACAGTTTTTGGTTAGAATGATCTAATTTAAATGCTTTGATTATTTTCACTCTAATTGTTGTTAGGATAATTTACTGATATTTGTGGTCGCTCTACTCAGTGCGCTGCTTTCTAATAGTTCACTCCATGGTTGAATTTCGTTGGTGATTTTTTCTTTTCAATTAATTTTACAAGTTTGAGTAAACAAGTGTAACCATATGGGTTAAAATGTTCACAAACTCATATTTGAATTAAAAATTGCACAAACTCATATTTTTGTTGGTTAATTGTGGTTAGAGGTACAGTGTTCTTTTTTAATTTTCATTGAAGTCATTTTTATCCGATGTAAAAAAAAAAATTTGCCCGTTATTTATTTAACCAACTGTCATGTATATCAGATCAAGGTATATAGAGCACTTCTAAATATAAATACAAAATTGTGACCAGATTGGATGAATAATGAATAATATAAAGGAGACTTCGAAAGATCTCGATAAGATCAATTACCATGCAAACAGATGTGATATTGCGGTCAAGATTGGATGAATAATATAAAGGACAATTTGAAAGATCTCGAGAAAATCAAATGCCATCTTTGCTTGCATAGAGATGTGATATTGCGGTCAACAAACATGAGTGTTTGGCGAATAAAGTACAAATTGTCATGCTTACATAGAGATGTGACTATGTCGTTCAAATACATGAATGGGAGACAAATACAGAACAAATTTCCATCCTTCCATGGACATGTGAAATTTCATACTGCTTCAACATTTTTTTTTTAATTATGGTGAATCTCATTCATAGATTACACCTCATGAACGGTTGTTAATTTGACTTGAATCAGTGATTTGATGGTGAATCTATTCATAGATTATCAACTCATGGGCTGTTGTTAATTTGATTGGAACCAGTGACATTATTGCTTAATTTGATTGAAATCAGTGGCATTATTGCTTTTTACCAGTGTAATTGGTTGTAGGCTAAACATTTTATTAATATTGATTCAATGTTTTTTTAATAAGTTGAATTTATTTATACATTTTGATTTACAATTTAAACAATACAAAATTGTGATGTAATCCAAATTTATATGATGATAAAAAAAACCAAAAATATCTTTAAATTACTTTTTATAATTATTAAACCAAAATTTATATAAATAGTAACATATAAAGTACTCTATCAAAATCATGAAAGATCAAACACACTTTAGAAGCATAGACGCTAGTAATGGATCCTCTTAAAGGAATTGAAGAGAGATTATTTCCTAAAATTGTGCTACAATGTGATCAGGTTTTTATGGGCAATTCATGTTGTCAATCTTTTCCAAATAATAATCGTTACAAAGAACAACTTTTCTTTATGGATGCAAGCGTTGCTGGTACTAAGCATGATTGATTATCTTTACAAAATTAAATATGTAACACATCAGTATTAGGTAAGTGTGAATATGCACACTAAACAACTAAAATGATGTACATTAATTATTGTTATAGTTTTTTCAATAAATATCAAGTGAGCAATATAATATAGATGGAGATGTTGAACCTTGCCCGAAGAGTGAGTGATGCAGAGATTGTTAGACCGCTGTCATCAAAATTAACCAAGGCAAACAGTCTAGATTATCTATATTTCTGATAATTCAATATAGGCATCCACCATATCTGAGATTAATCAAAGAGTAAAACTCAACAGCGTTTTGTTGAAATCATGACATCATTCTCCATCTACTAACGCAATGATTGGACATCCATATAAATCCAAAAAATACGCCAATTCCAATATATAAACGATGATGCATTAAATTTAATAATTCACCGATGACGAGTTGACATTGAAACAAAAAACCGCGAACACAGTTTATACACAAAAATTTTAACCATATAAAA
The DNA here is from genome assembly GCA_010110895.2 of Picea sitchensis. Lineage (NCBI taxonomy): Eukaryota > Viridiplantae > Streptophyta > Pinopsida > Pinales > Pinaceae > Picea > Picea sitchensis. The sequence goes on along the minus strand of SNQJ01S0100341.1, from coordinate 17,288 downwards.
ACACCGCTAACTACTTGTAAAATAGCCAATTCCCTACACAATCTTCTTCATCCATTGTATTTTGAAACTCTCCCAAATTATTAGGCATCCACAATAAGTCGGAGTTATCGCAATAGGGATTAACATTTTTTTCCATATAACTTTTAATGGAAATCGTTGGAGACTTCACTGCCCTCTACCAGTGAATCAGGGTAAACCTATGAACTTTCCAAATCAGAGATATCTTATGTAATATGTTATAACATATTACAATATAATATGTTATAATATATTATATTATATTATACTAACACAGCTGTAAAGTGGTTTGTGAACGTTGAAAGGTGATGTCAAGGCATATAGAGCTGAGGAATCTAAAAGTTAATTTCAAATGTGATAATTCCAAAGGTTAATCAGTTCTTGGCAATCATATGGTGGTACAATAATTTCTTAATATGATTAGGTAAATGTTAAAAAGTAAACAGGTTAACTGATGCATTCAAAAATACAAGGAAGTTATGAAGATGATTAGAATTTTAGATTAAAAGATTATTAATTGTGCCCATCTCCAATAGGTATACGCCTTTGATGTAAATATGTTATAATGACTTAAACTAATACTCTATTATTAATTTATATAAATCATGAAAATTTATATAAATGCATAAGTAATTTATTTTGATTTATATAAATCTTATTATTAGTCTCTACCAACGCAGAGACTGTAGTATGATTTGATTGTCAATTTTATTTTAATTTTGAAACAAAAATTTACTATTATATGATAAAGTTTTATTTTTATTAAAATACTATATAGGAGACTCAAAATAATATTAGAGAAAACATATTACCACTCTACCCTAGTAATAATATTAAGAAAAATATTATTAATTTATATAAATCTCATTATTATTCTATATAAACCATACATACTTACATAAATGCACAATCAATCTATTTTAATTTATATAATCCTTATTATTAATATCTGCGAAAGGAGAGACTATAGTGATAACTTATGTATCAAGTTGACCTTAATTTTGAAACAAAAAATGGATAATAAAGTTTTATTTTTATTAAAATGTTTTATTTTTTTTTTAAATCTAAAATTATTTTTTTATTTTTTTTAAATTGCATTTTGTATATTTGTGACTAATTACTTCTCACTAGAAAAAAACATATTTTTGAATAATTGACACTTATTTTAATTTTTAGCATTGCTTTGTATAAGCCAGATGGTGATGGTGAATTAATGTCCACCATAAATAATAGGATCTAGTATATCACCATGCCACAAGCCACAAACAGGAAGGACTTCGATGGTAAATTAACCTCCGTAGGTCCAGGATGCAAGCAAAACACTACAAAAATTCAATAGAACGATCAGAGAGCGGGTCGTGCCAAGAAAAATGTTCTACACCGAGGTTTTACATATGCCTTTTTGTTTCTCTGAGCGAGCTGGTTCTAGCTGGAAGCCGTGCCCAGAAAAATGTTCTGCACCATGGTTTTACATATCCCTTTTTTATTCCTCTAGATTTATGGTTTGGTGTTGTGGTTATGCTCCAATGTACATTAGTAAGTCCTTGTGTTACTCTTTCATCACATTTTCGACTCTCCTAGTTTACTATTAAAATGACCTGGGTTGCGGTCCAATGTACTTTCTATATTCTTGTTTGTATAGTCCGCATAACTGGTTCTCTTCTCTGCTCAGATTTATGAGCTAAGTATGCTTACGGGTTGCTGGAATTTATGTCCAACGTGGAAGTAGAGCACTATATTTTCAATTCTCTTAGAGTTATCCTTCCAATGTTAAAATGGCGTGGGTTAGGGTCCAATATACATTGTTGTGAATGAGACAATGGAGTTTGATTTAGTATTTATGAAGTTGCTCATCGGATTCATGAGCTGTAATTGGTTCTATTATTTTGGTCACATTTTTTTATTCTATTACAGTTATCATTTAATGTTAACAGTTATCATTTAATGTTAAGATGTCGGGCTTGGGATTATATTTACATCGGTAGGTGTGCTAATGTACAAATGTACATATTGATCTAGATTGAAATAAAGATTTTAGTGTTCTGAATTTCATAGACATCATGGTAAATCATTATATTTGGTTTGATATTTATAAAATCATTGGTCAGATTCATGTATTGATTGTTGTTAGGTTCTACATTTTAAGTATGATTATGACTTGTTATAATTAGTATTATTTTTTTTTAGATTCTCTAGCATATGCAATCATATAAATTATTCGGGCTAGTGTTACTTGCATTGAAATGTTGGTAATTGAAAAATTATTGTAATTATTAATAGGTGTTGCATATTCACTTATTTGCATGGTCACCTACAACATGCAAGTTTTGATGTGACCTTTATAAGATTTTAGTGTTCTGAATCTCATAGAGATCATGGTAAATCATTATACTTGGTTTGATATTTTAATTATAAAATTATTGTAATTATTAATAGGTGTTGCATATTCACTTATTTGCATGGTCACCTACAACATGCAAGTTTTGATGTGACCGTTATAAGATTTTAGTATTCTGAATCTCATAGACATCATGGTAAATCATTATACTTGGTTTGATATTTATAAAATCATTGTTCAGATTCATGTATTGATTGTTGTTAGGTTCGACATTTCAAGTATGGTTATGACTTGTTATAATTATTATTATTATTTTTTAGATTCTCTAGCATATGCAATCATATAAATTATTCGGGCTAGCGTTACTTGTATTGAAATGGTGGTAATTATAAAATTATTGTAATTATTAATAGGTGTTGCATATTCACTTATTTGCATGGTCACCTACAACATGCGAGTTTTGATGTGACCATTACATATTTGTGAGTTTCCACGGTCGCCTAAAATAACAATTTTCATCACAGTATGTGGTTTCCAACATCTTTCATTAACTAGAATTTGGTTTTAAATTGCATGGAAAATCTTTGATACTATTGTTGTTATTTGTTGGTGTGCATTGCAAAATAAAATTTGGTTGTATGTTGCATGGGAAATCATTGAGACTATTAGTGTTCTTAATTGTTGTTATTTGTTGGTGTGCATTGCAAAATAGAATTTGGTTGTATGTTGCATGGGAAATCATTGAGACTATTAGTGTTTTTAATGCCTTGAATAAGAAATAGAATTTGGTTTTATATTTATGAGGTTGTTGGCGCAATCCATGAGACAAATTTGTTGGTTTGATAAGTTAGGAAATGTTGGCTATTGACAACTGATAAGGGTAAGTAGATTTTATTGGTAAGGTGTGTAATATGTAGGCCTAATTTGTAGCTAGAGGTGCCTAGTGCTATAGGTACTCTTGAAGGGTTGTATCTTAGATTGCTCCTTGAAGGCCTACATTGTAGCCAATTTGACATTTTCTTTGGGATTTGTTGCATATAATTCGGATTCTTAGTGCTATAGGTATCCTTGAAGGGTTGTATCTTAGCTTGCTCCTTGAAGGCCTGCATTGTAGCCAATTTGGCATTCTCTTTCAGATTTGTTGCATATAATTCTTGTTTCCAAATGGTCCTCCATATGCAAGGCTACCAATACCGTGGATGTCACCGATAGTCAAGGGCATCGAGCTACTATACAATAATTATGGGTAGTTTTTTTATCTATGGAAATCTCTGAACGTGTGATTAGTGTTCCTCACTAGATCGTATTAGAATATTGTTGAGAATCAAACCAAAATGTTGTCAAGTTGGTCGTAGACTTGTCTCAAATTCACTGTTTCCATGTTTTTCTTTAATGGATCTATGATAGTGTTAGGGTGTGTCCACATGTTTTATGCTCTTTCGAGGTGTTTTTTTTGGTTTTTTGTTTGCATGTGTATAAATATTGTTTAAAAAACATCTACTAAATAGTTTCATTTCCATATGTTATATCATGGAAATTACTAAAAGATAGATATACATATTTTATTTAAATATATATAAATATTTTTATATTTTTATTTATATTATGTATATATTTTTATTTTTATGTTTTCCTTGATATGTGTAAACATTGTTTAAAAACATGGATTAAATAGTTCTATTTCCTAAGTTATAGCATGACTATTATTAAAAGATATGCATGAATATTTTATTGAAGAATATATAAATATATTTGAATTTTTATTTATTTTGTGTATAAATATTTTAAAGATTCCATTATACTGAAAATGGGAAATTAATAGTTACTATCATTTTATAGGTTTGATGGGAATTAATGTTTAGTGTATAAGCCCGATAAGAAATAAATTACTATATAAGCCCGATGGTAAGTTGACGTTGGTCGAGAGAGAATGAAGAACACTGCGTTGTATACGATTGATGGTGAATTAATGAACACCATAAATAATATGATGTGGCATATCACTTTCCTACAAAATGACATATCGATCAACGAGAATCGACAAGCCCACCACAATCGACAAGCTCGATAAACCCGATTGATCCAAGTGGATATTAGTGGCCACCGACCTTCTCCAACTGGCCCAAAACATGTTTCTGGCAATTTTGGTAATTTACTATTTTTAGCAGTTTTTAACTTCTGGAACCATTTTGAGGCCCTAAACAATGTTTTTTGAGAAAACAGGGAGCAACAAGGATTGTACATCATGTTGCTCACCCAAAAGTTGTAGTTCTCGGATAGATATTTCCAACGGGCTATTGAGCGCCCCAAACAGAGATCGTATGCAAAAGTTGTGCCCCTGGGAAGTTGACGTATCAACTACCCCCATCGGGGCCCACAAACCTTTTTGCTTTTCATCTTCTGGGGTTAGGGTTTTGGATTTTACTTATGTTAAAAAGGCCCTTAGAGCTTCATTGTAAGAATCATCTTCTCACAGATGTGAGTAGTCGTCACATCTCTTCTCAGAGATAAGCTACCACCATTCTAGCGAGTCTTTTACTCTGTATTTTATAGTCTCTGTACATTTATTTCGTTAATAGAAATCGTGTATTACTATATATCTGTGACTCTTGTTTTATTTCTTTTATATCTCTGTTATATTGTTGTCTCTCTTGCAATATCTCTCAATATTTATGTGTTATATCTC
>SNQJ01S0100339.1:10214-30884 GCA_010110895.2 Picea sitchensis | reverse complement strand
CAATTTTTCCGATAGGGAAAAGATTACTTTTGCACTCCTCAAGGTCGTCCCCCATGTTAAGGACTGGTGGGACACTTACTATGAACAAAGGGCCATAGAAGAATCTACAATATTTGTGGTTTCCCCTACATGGTATTCCTTTCAGGATGCCATTAAATAACAATAATACCATGTAGGAAGCTACGAGTACCAGTACACCAGATGGACCACCCTGCATCAAGAAAGGGACGAGACAGTACTGGATTTCACCAATATTTTCCATACCCTGCGCACCAAATTGGGTATCAAATACTCTGAGGGACATCTGGTGCTCAAATACCATGGTTGTTTTCATATATACATTCAAACAAAAATGGATTTTCTCAACATCACCTCATTAGGTACAACTTATCAATACGTTGTCAAGATTGAGTAGAAATTTAAGCAGAAGAGGCGAGAGTTTGGATCTACAAACTCCTTGTTGTTACTGAGATTAAACTTAAGGCTCAAACAATAATGTCAGGCATCAGGAAAAATTTTAAGACAATTTTTTTAAAGTGTTTTTTCTACCTTAGTTGTATGAGAAAAAATCCTTACATGAAATTAACAGTTTGACAACACATAGGTTGTATTTCGTATCTAAGCCAAAATTGCAATATCGAATAGTATGAGATGAAAATACAAAACTGTAAAACAGAGTAGGGCATCAATTATGGAAGAGTCCTACCTTGTTTGCAGTAGAGGAAAAGAGATAGTGTAACCTTGAATAACACCCAAAATGCAGTAATATACACAACAAGCAGGTCTTGATTTACTCATAGTAAATGAAGAGGAAAAACTACTTACTTAATAAAATATTGAGACCTTGTGATTACAGTAGTTGTTGTACTAAATTGGAACCAAAAATTTATCAAGGAATACATAAAGGAATGCTGAAAAATGGAAAACAAAAGAAACACATAACCCAGATTTAACAAAACCTAGAATATATGTCTTCACTTGTATTAATACTCTATAAGGATACTTTTCTCAATTACAATCGGTAAGAAGAAGCTTGAAATAAGTCTTTAATATATTTATATATACAAAATCATCTCAACTCAAAATGGTTGGACTTCTCATAATTCCAAAAATAGTATATTTTAGAATATGTAAAACTAATAACTTTCGTTGGCCTTCTCCTCTGTCTCTTTGTCTGTTGGCAGAGGCATTTCTTATCCTCATCCTTTAGCTTGGAAAAAATTATCATCTGATCCTGACCTGTATGAGTCATATGCACATGTTTCTCACTTGTTTCCATATGTGTTGGCTTTCCCATATTCGACACATTAGATGCATCTGCTCACTAAATGTACCACCAACCCAGAAGGTGAAGTTGCCTCATCTGCTTCAAAAATGTATAACTTCTTTTCTATCTAGAGCAACCTTTCCTATATCTTCTTTTATCCCAAAGATGTTGCCTATAATTGCATGTTTTTACTTACTATCCATTTGTTTATTTGGATAAGATCAAGTTGGTTCATTTGTTGGATGATCGTCATGGCCTCTTCTTTTCTTTTCCTAGAGTTACATTGGTTCCTTGCTAAGCCAATATTCCCTAGGGATTTGGAGATATTATTTCCTTCAACATCAAGTAGCCCTTTTTCTAGTGAATATATTGGTTCTAGACAAGCTTTGTATACTTCTCTAGACAATCTTTTTCTTTCGGAAAGATTTGATTCCCATGGCTTCAAAATTATGTCACCTTTGGTTTTCTTAGATAGAGACAGTTGAGGAGCTGCCGATACATCATATTTTGGTACTATAAAGATATCCTCCTGAAAATTAGCCCAAGATGCATGGGATTCCCTTTCTTGAATGTAAATTTTAGTATGGGAAAGGTCTACCACTCGATAACAATTTTGAATGGCTTCCACTTTTGTAAAAATATCTTGTTGGGTTGATTCCAGTTTCTAATGTACTTCTAGTGCTTGAGCTTGGAAAAATGCCATATCTACTATCATACCTTCAACCAATTCTATCTTGGTTTGTAGTTTCTTGACCAATTCTTCATGTTGAGTGACCAACCCTCTGTTGGCCTATGAGTTTTGATGGAGCTCATCGAGGTTAGCTTTCCATTGTTGGATCTAATGTCTGACATCGGCTATGACTTGTTCAAACTCTTTGTTCATCTTATTTCGTACATCCCTTTCCATGGTCATCATCTAGTCTTGCAACTGCCTTACCAACATATTTTTTTGTTTCAGCTGATCCGCTAGATTTTCTATTGAACACTGATTGGACGTGGCAAAGGCACCTAATGAACTTGCCATTTCCCTAGCAAATTATGTATAATCTAGACCATGTCCATCATACAACATTTCTTTCCTTTTTAATTTTGTACCATATTTTTTATGTGTTTCTCTTGTAACTATGGTCGTTCTTTTCTTACTGAAAAATAAGTTTGAAGGAGGCATTTCTTCGGCTAAAATCGGAGTAAGGTCCTCTATAAATATGACTTTGGCATTGGGATTTCCTTGAATCAACTGTAAAGGTGTTAATGACATAATGGGGCAACCTATCTCTGTGGATGGATGTTTCTTTGTTGTGTTGGTAGCCAGTTTATCTGGTGTAGACAATGATGTATCCTGTCCCTTTTTTTGAAAAGCTTCAAGATGAGATTTTGTTTGAGTGCCTAGTGGGTTTGGTAATGAAGTCTCCACTCCCTACATTGAGACTTTAGTATTCTTCATATTTTCGTCAGTACTCTGTTGGTCAGAACTTCCTGCCTCTAAGCCCTGAGGCGTAGCTTCCTGTGTATATGAATGTGTTATTGGCTTACCCTATAATACATTTGGAAAAATATTATTTCTATGCTTCTGAAAATTATAGAAACTAGATAATTGATCAGGAGATTGAGTTCAGACTATGCTCCATACTTCCTCATATGACCTTGCTCCCATGAATATTTCATCCTGAGGGGAAATATCGTGCACATACTTCCTTAAATTGTATTGATTCAAACGATCTTCCATGATCTTATGGGGATCGTGGCATTTAAACTCAATATCAACTAACTTGACGTATTCTAGAGACGCAACCTATACTTTCGAATGGTCGAAATCTTGCAACAAAAACATACCAACCTCAAGAGGGAAGTTTGGCCATAAATTTTTCTAGGCCACTTTCAATTCTTTACTAATGCCCCATGTCATGGCCTAATAATCCACCTCTCAGCATACCAGTCGATCTGGTAAAAATTTTGGGAGAGCATGGGGGGAAACCAAGAACCCAAAAACCCTGATATAGGAAACGTTTTCCTCAATATATCAGTCTGATACTTTTCCCAAGTTAGCCATGATTCTGTTTGAAATTCTGGGAGGTGGGAAACAGTACAGGGAGATATGAATTGGAAACACTACATAATGGCATATTTGATAGAAGAAATGTTTGGCTTTGTCCTCCCACAACTTGGAGTGATAGAAATGGATAGGATCGACATTGGTCAGGTTCCAACTCCAGCTCATCATAGGGAAAGGAGTGATAAAAAAAATGGAATCCATGATGTATGCCGACATGTATAAAGGAGAAGGTTTCCCTTTGGAATTTTCCAATTGGTACCCTATGATTTCTTTGGCTAGGTTGTCTGATAACATCTTGGCCTAGTTGAAAGAATAACCCTCGGCCACTTCATTCATAATTGGTACCCATGCCAGCATGAAATGAGAGGATTCCTTTTTCCTGAATATACTACATAGCAGCATAGCCACATAAATCATATGGGTGTCTAACGATGTTGTGGAATATATCTCGTGAGTGTTGGCTCTGAATTTCTCAGGATTCCCCCACCATTTCTTGATTAAATCAGTGTAGTTTTTCCCATACTATGTGCACTCTTGTTGGTCAAACTCCATTATGAATTCAACATTGTAACTGTATTTAAAAATGAGGGATAATTTATACATTACTTTAATATTCTTTGGTTGAAATGACCCAACAACAACCTTCTATGAATTGCCAATGCTCCTGGTTGAAAGGTCGACGTTCTTCAGGGCCCAACCTATCATGTTGTTATACGGCATGAGCCTCGTCCACACAACTATCTTTTGTATCTCTAACTTGGCTATATCCATGAGTTTAGTTGCATGGGTTTCAGTTACTTTGTCACCTGAATCCTATGGGCAATTTATCAGCTCGTGCTGTACAATATCGAACACCTATGTCCAGGATTTCACGGTATCTATGGCTCTCAGTGAGGTGTCTAAGAGAACATCTGTGTTTGGGTCTATTCTCTCACCATATTCTTTAGACATTTTTCGTAGTGCCATGATATTAATGAAATCAGAACTGTGTTACCTGTTACACGAGAATGTGTGAGCTTATTTAGCTGGCTTAAAACTTGTTATTCTACGAGAATGAAAATATAATTCAAAATCCAATATTCTTATTCACCTTAAGCGTATTGATTTATGAATACTTTTGCTAATGAAAAAATCATCTACCTTAATGAAGAAATCTTGGCAAGGATCTGCAATCTATATTGAAATCATTGCCATTTATTCGTGATTAATGCCATAAATATTGGTGGTTCGTGATTGGGAACTTGGATGAAATAGGTTTGAAAATTCTTGAATCGTGAACTCGTGAGAAATTAATTATGAGATAATATTGTTTAAGAGATTAATTAATCGTGTTTAACATTAAACATTTTCAGGTATTCGGGCTTAGGGATTTTAATGAGTAGCTCTAGATAGAATCCTCAAAACCCGAAACTGTGAAATGATTAATTATCAGATAATCATTTTTATTTTTAATTAACCCCTTTTAAGTTTGAAATGTTTCAGAAGTTCGAACTTCGGATATTTCAAGATGTAAGGGATGATAAACGTCAAAACTTATGAAGTACGAACTTATTAACCATCTTTAACCGAGATTAACTTAATTAATTAAGATTTGATATTTCAAGATTTTACCACTTCGTGGAATTGAAAGTTAGTTCCTTGTTATATTCCCGAAAGGCTATTACCCGTAGTGATGTGTCAAAGATGACGTCATTTTAGATGACGTGTCGAGGCTAGGGGGTGTGAAGTGTTAATTAGAATCATGTGAATCTTTAGATGAAAATCTTGGATAAAGGTGCCACATGTTGACTTAAGAAAGATTTAAAACGTTCATGTGTACCATTACTCATGTCTTTCAAAAGTTGGTGAAAAAGTGATAACGGATATATTTGGGTTTCGAGCTTTTTAAAGTTATGACTTGTTGAAACCTCCGAAGCATGAAGCTCCAAAGTGGCCTCTAGCGACTTATCTCTTTAACCATTTGGCAGCTCCACAAATATGAAGATATTTAGGTTCATTCATTTAGATGGAAGAATTCATCAACGACGTATATCATGCAAGTCTTATTCTTATTTAACCAGGAATGAAATTTATTTAAAGTCCAAAATTTTAGAAATATATATGTTTCAACATGGGCTCCATCTGGGGATCACGTCTCCCTATGAGGCGTGGAAGAAAAGTAGACTAATTGCCTTCATTAGGTAAATGGAGTCATTGTTGTGTTCCTAGGGAACAAATTTGGGAAAATTATACAGAGAAAAATCAAACTTCAGCCGTGTCTCAGAAAACTTTCAAAACACAATCAATTACTGATCTCAAGTTAGGCTATTTATAAGTTTCCTTTTTCTGAAACTGATTCTAGATTTACTTAAGATAATCAAAAAAACTTTAACTGAACTATCATACTTCGGTCAATTTTGTTCACTTCAAGGAAAAGTAATTTTAATGATTTATTCGAGGAATCCCTGGTCAATATAGGATGAAAATATTATTGGAAAGAGAACTAGCTACCAGAGTACGTTTATACATGTACGACAACCTTACAGATATAATAGATATTTCTTCACTGCCAATGAGCCTGTTCAGTACCCCAGTAAAGTTATCTACATCTCCCATTGAATTTCCTTTCACCATCTATCTTATATGTTTTATATATTTTTTAAGTGGGGGAAATCAACTTGTATGTGTCATACAAGGATGCTATCTGCTTAAGATTTGAAAATGAAGGCCTGTCAACAATTTTTTATTGTACTCTGAGCTAGATCTCTCTCGATCTTCAATACATATTTTCCTATAGGGAATATTTTATTGGGAACTTTTATTTTCCATGGATTTTCCTTGAGCAGGTTTATCAGTAAAAATATGATAGAAGAGATAAAGTTATCAGGATTAGCCTAGACATACTTTCTTTAAGTTGGAATCAAAAGAACATAAATATTTTCACCTAGTCTTGTTTTAAAGATATGTTTTTAAGTTTTCAAAGTCAGGGAGAAATATTTTCTTTCTATGAAGATTTAAGGACATGTTATGAAGATTTAAGGACAGGTCTTGAAAATCAAAATAGAGTAAAATCTCAGAGATAGGAAAAGTGAAATAGAACGAGGGATGAGAGGGTTTGGCATAAAATAATCTCACTTCCACACAGTCCACTTTTATATTACCAACTTCTCTTCTTTCTATTTTTATCTCATTTTATTTTTATTTGGAGGTTTTTAGATCTATACTTTTCCGATCTTTGATTAGGTGATCATTTTTACATGAGTAGAATTATGATAAGATTCGATTAGATTTATTTTAGCATTTTAGATTGAAAAATAAGCATATAATTTCATACCTTGGATTTCATTTATATTTGCAACCTAACAAATTATTAATTCATCACCTGTTTGAGAGAAAAAAACTTATTCTGAAAACTGAGTGTTGAATTCTGATATCTCCTTATTCCTCATCTGATGATAAATGCCCTACAAAAAGAAACAATCAGAGAGTTCCACAAAATAGAAATGATATACAGTACAGACATTTTATTTTTTTCTTTTCTGAGTATTAAATAAAACTAGGTTTATAAAAAGTAAAATTCAGGTATCCTATGAAGGAAAATAAAGTTGCGAAAGTAAACAGTAACCAAACCGCTATATACAATGGTACTGTGAAACATTTTTATTGCATGAAATGTTTTAGATAGCACCTGTTGTCGCAAGAGTTGACTCTAGGCTTTGAAAGAGCCAAGCCTTAGCACATTTTTAAAGGAAATAAATCTTGTTGATTGATTAGTCATAGGAAGCTTCTAGAACCAGGTCTAAAATAGTCATTCCACTCATTTATAGATCAGAAACAAAAAGGCATGACCTCGTTTGTCTAATTCATTTTAAAATCATGAGGATGGATAGCAGATAGGGGATGAACAAAACTGAAAGAAAAAGCCAGGTATCTGGTCTTCCTCTCGATAGAAGAAATAACACCAATACTTCAAATATCTGAACACAGGTCTTGTCTCACTCATAGAAAGACAGAGGAAAGGTTGTGAACAAATAAAACTTGTAAATGAGGCAAAACGATTAAGGTGCAGGTCTTGTTCTACTCACGGAAAAACAGAGGAAAAACTGCACATTAAGGTATGCTTCAAATAGCTACAGCAAAGGTTGTACTGAATTGTAACCATTACAAGATGAAATAATGAACATAAAGCAGAAAAAGTAGTGATGAAAACTTCATAAACAATAATACAGGAAGAAAACGGAATTAGATAGTGACAAAGTATATAATCTCTTGGCATTCTGTTCTATATTTGATAAAAAATGCACTACAAACCCAGCCTCTCAAGGCTCCCCGGGCTGTCTCCCCATTCTGTTACATACATCATTCTTTTAAAGAGAAAAAATCTAAAACAAAACTCTTAGTGTTCCGGAAAAAACTAAATGGTTTGCCTCCCAGTTACGTTTTTCTTTGCTCGACTCAAACTCTTGATATCCCCAGATCTAATTGCCTTCGCTTCTTCTATGATTTCCCAAACGTCGTGATCTCTTCATGTGTAACTGCCTTCACTACTTCTGAGCTTTCCCAAATGTCGAGCAGGTAAATTATTATTATTATACTTGAATTATTTTGAGTTCTTAACCCTGCATCTTAGTGTCGTAAATCAATGATAGCCCAGTAATTCTCTTCTTCGATAAGATCAGCCATACATCCTTGAACCTGTTCAATGTAAACAAAGGCACCCATTGTAATGCAAGAGAAATTGAGGTTAGAGGTAGGAAGGTTAACCCCGCTCCATGAGTCATTCACAGTATCATATTTGAAGAAGGACAATGGAAATGGATTGCTGCACAATACATAAATATAACATGAGCTGACAATGGCAGGCCCTCCGTTTCCTCGATCATACATTGCTGGTCAGATTATTCATTGGTTCACTATCGAGGAAAATAGATGAAGCGTTGTTTGTCAAGATAATCACGAAGTTTATTGCATCTTTCCACCTACCTTGTCGTAAAGTCTTTACCTATCGTATCACGGTATCTATTACTAATGCATTGCAGAATTCGTGCAAGACAGAAAATAATATTGCAAATGGATTTTCTACCACGGCCATTAGGCACTCCAGATCATCTCCAATACTAAACCTTTGCGGTTCAGTAAGTTTCACCAGCCTACTCCTCTCACCTGCATCATTCTCCAGAGAGACATATGCTCGCGATAGCCCAGTGTAACCTGAACTTTGAATTCCCCTTCAACAAGCGATACCACTTACCATCAGATACAGTTACACTAGAAACTTCTTCTGGTGGAGATACTTCCAGCAATTTTGATCGTAACAGTGTGTTCAACTTCGGCAAGGCTATCTCTCACTCTTTTCCAGCAAGCACTATTTGCTTACCGATATTTTCAATGCATTCAGGCAAGCGATTTCAACTTCCTGTGGAGAGAATTTCAATAGCAGATGGAAATTCGTAGGCAGTGTTGTAGACTTTCATTGACATCTAGTGAAGAGAACTCTTTCTTTGACATAGGCGATAGCTAAAACCTGCGCCAACGCAGTGAGCAGCCATGCCGGCACTCAAAGAATATGTGTTGAATGCCATACAACCATCAAGTGCGTAGGCGCAAGAAGGTTCGTTGGACCGAACCTGTGGATACTGTTGTATGCGCATGAAATAATTTGATCCAGGGGTCCATTGCCACCTTCCTTGTGTGGCCAGAGGCAATTATTGTCGAGCATGGTTCTTCTACACTGTAGCCCACATATTTAGTTTTTTATCTCATTTTTGCATTAAAACGGTTCTTGACAGCATCATGAGTGTTGCCAGGGGAATCTTTCTGACCTGTCTGGAAGAGCTATAATGAAAATGCAACCTGTTCATAACGCCCAAACGAGCCAGCGCACCACCAAAAGAGTCAGGTCTCTAATTCACACAAGATGCAACACCATTATCACTGGGAACAAATTCAGGTAGCTATTTTCTAGAAGACCGTTCTAGAACAAAACCCTAATTTACCTCAAACAACTCCCGAACACCTCATCGCTCCATCTTTTGTACCATGACATTTCTGCACCCCTCGTGATGAGCGAATCACAAAAAATGATGTGCACAATTAATCATCTTGATTCCATGAATCTTCAGTTATTACAGATGAGGATTGTTCCAACTAATCATCAATGGTGTCAGTGGTGTACTGTAAAAAACAGATGGGCATTGATACGTCCTCGGCGATATTTCTTGCTAGCTTTCTAATGATTTTTTTCTTTTTTCTTTTTTTATTTCTGTACTACAGTCTTCTCTCCTTTTCCACCATTAAGAGAACTATGCATGCTTCTCTATGAGTCTTTGTCATGCATTCGCTTACATAAATCCTCAATTTGTGCTATAAGAGATTGGTATCTCTTAACCTGTTTCTTAAGTAAGTCAACTGTAGAAATTGGTGACCATGTTGATTGCACTTGGTCATTTTCATTGCCATTTTCAACATGTCCAGTCATTGGTACATCGTCTTTGGTATTTAGGAATTCTAATCCATCTGTCTTGCTCAATTTCTCTAGCCACTCTAGCTCTCGCTCAAGTTCTTCGACCTTTGACAAGACTGACAGTGCTTCAACATCGTTTTTCTGGGAGGAATCTCTTCCTTCTAGCATACTCTTCAAGGAAGCTGATGTATCAGAAGAGACAGTGGAATTTCTTCCATGAAATTTTGTCTCAGTAACTGCTTTCGTACACATCATGGTTTCCTTAGAAGTCTTCCTTTGGGTTTGACTTTCTTGGCCTTCCTCTATCAATAGTTCTGCTTTGTTGAAAAGTCGAACATTGACCCTTGTGGATAGCTTATTGACACATGCTCTCATTAGCTGCAAAAAACTTGAGGGCGCATGAAATCTATCAGTGGATTGTCCTTGGCAACTTCTAGAAACTAATATGTGTAGTATATCTTGCTATTGCCGAAGCAACTGCACGTCCTGGAGAAGTCTGCTGCTGCTGTAAAGGTGTTCGAGTTCTCCAGCCATTCTGTGGTGAAGGAGCAGGGGCCACATCACTTTTTTTTTCATCTAGTTGATAGCAATCAGATGGAGACCAACCCAGCTTCAAGTTCTCACGATCAAAGACCAGGCGATAACTAGTCATAAAGTTTTTCCCAATTATGCCAAAGTCGCCCTCTTGTACTGCCAAACAAAAACTTTATAACAATGATCCCAAGGAAGGCCTTCATAGTAAGTTTTTGGGTAGGTCACTTGTGCATCAAATTCTTTGGTAAGGCCTTTAAATGCACCACTAGGAAGATACGTGAATGAAGTTCCACTATCAATCAAAACTTTGAAACCTGAGCCTTTTACTGTTGCTGAGCCAACATGAATCCCTTCAACTCCAACAATATATGTTGGGTGTGTCCCATTAAAGGCTAAGAAAGGCATAGTATTCTAGTTTGATGCCCCTTGGTCCCCAAAAAAAATCCTTCCAGAATCATCAGATTGAAAACACATTGAAAATGAGTTCTGCACTAATCCTTCTTTTGCAAGCAAACTTGGAACTGAAATATCAGAGAGTCCTAAACCAAGAAGACCATCTGGAGCACCACCATTCAAAAATCTGCCACTTTGTATTCTTCCACAACCAATTACCACTTGTGGTTTTACTGAATGACCTGATGCAAGCTCACTTCCAGAGGACAAGTATAAGACATCCTCCACCAATGATCCAGAAGTTGATGTATATAAATGAGAACCGATTTGTACTTTAGGAAACATAGTCGAATTTAATATATGTTACAACAACACCCATTTATAGGGGTGTCAAAAAATTTCCCATCGATATTCTCTGGTAGGAATTAATTCTTACCCTCTGTAGATGAAATCCTCAATGATCTGAACCAGAGGTGATCAAACTTATCGTTTTTACCTGGATCTTCTTTCCTGGCATACCATTTCAAAACTAAATCACCAGGAAGAAATTCCCTGTCTTTCTCTTTTTTGTCGAAAAGGGATTTCATATTATCTTGGTATTTTGTAAGTTTGACATCGAATTTGGCCCTGTTTTGTTGGACTTTGATTATTTCGTTTGTCCTCCTCATTACGTCATTTGGATCTTCGTTCGCGTTGTGCCACAACTTTATTACTGGAAGAGATAGATTAATAGGGAGGATAACATCGATGCCATAAACCATTTGGAAAGGAGACATGCCTATTTATTTCTTAGTGTTGATACAATTTTCCCATAAGGCATACTTTAGGTGAACGTGCCAAGCATTTCTATTATCCCTTAATACTTTCTTTATTATATTAATCAAGATTTTTTTGGATGATTCGGCCAACCCATTTCCCTAAGGATAATAGGTTGTAGAATGTCCCAGCACAATGTTGTATTTTTTACATAAACTTATCATTTCCATAGATTTGAATGCTTGCGGTGTTGTCCGTAACTATTTTTCGGGGGCAACCAAATCTGGATAGGATGTTCTCTTCCAAAAAGTTTATAACTACCGAATCTGTGGCATTCCGAGTTGGAATGGCCTCCACCCATTTTGTGAAATAATTGATAGAAGTTAAAATCCACTTATATTGGGCGCTTGAAAATGGGTGGATTTATCCTATGAAGTCTAGACCCCATTGTTGAAAAGGAGTCTCTGTCTTGACTGGGACCAAAGGTAATGCAGGGATATTTTGCTTGCCAGAGAACAGTTGGAAAGGGTTGCAGTCTCTGACTTTAGCATTGACATCGGTAAATATCTTTGGCCAATAATATATAGCTCTTAGAATATTGTAGGTCGTGGCCCTCCAGGAATGTTCTCCTCCACACACTCATTTGGGAAATTCATTTACGACATCCTCTATATCAGATTCTGTTAGACAACATAGTAAGAAACCTAGAGGATCTTTCCAATACAGTTGTCCTTTGATGATACAGTATTTAACTACATGTAGTTTCAACATTATTGCTTTTGATGGAGTCATATCGTTTGGACACTGAAAGGTAAGGAGATATGAAATGATATCGCGATACCAGCCATAGGAAGAAAATTTATCCTCGATATGGAATTTAGAGGTTTGATCGTCAAGTTCTCCTATGTATGGAATAGGTCCATGTGATTCCAGATGATTTATCCCAAGTTCTCTAAAATTCGACTCTGCTAATATCTTCGCCAAAACCTGAACTTTGACCAGCTTGGTCAGTTTTACTTCTAGATCCAATTCCTAAATTTTGGCTAACCACCGACCTCTTCTACCATCACTATCCGGCTGTACCAATATATCTTTAAAAGAGCTTGTTGGCACATAAGAAATTATTCTAGAGTGCGGTACATATGTCCTGAAAGATTTGAGATATTTCACCATAGCATAGGCTTCGTTTTCTAGTATATTGTATCTTAATTTGGTGTCTCTGAGACTTTTACTCAAAAACGTAATCGACTACTCGAAATGATAAGCCCTAATATTGGCTCATTACCACTTAATTGGGGAATATTAGATTAGTAATGTTATTTTATTTATGTCGGATTTAGGCCATTAGTTGTAATTTAGATTAGTAATGTTATTTTAATTATGTCGGCTTTAGGCCATTAAACCTCCTAGTCTCCTATATATACCAAGGAGACATTTTCATTTTGAATCATCTTGTACTTGAACATTTAAGTGGGGTAAAAGGAGGTTGCCCCCTCGAAGAGGCTTATTATCTACAATTATCTCTTTTTCAAGGCGTTGAGTACTTTTCCTGAGGTTTTTCTATGCTATATTGATGTTTGGTTCTTAACACGAAACCTTCATTCTTTTGGAGAAGTACTGCTGTGATAGTATGTTCCAATGCAAAAGAAAAGATCAGGAATTCCTTAGTATAGTGAGGACTAGATAATACTGGAGCTTCTCTTATAGATTTCTTAACCTGCTCGAATGATGCTTTAGCTTCGGAATTCCATTTGATTTCATTTTCTTTCTTCAACATATCTGTGATTAATTTGACAATTTTGGCAAAGTTAGGGATAAAACTTCTCAAAAAAATTATTTTACCTAAAAAAGACTAGATTTCTTTTTTATTTTTAGGAATGTTTATTGTGTCAATAGCCTCGATTCGCTTGGGATCAACCTTTATTACATCTTTCGAAACCATATGACCTATAAGTATTCCTTCTTGCATAGAAAAATGAGACTTTTTAGGGTTTAGAGACAAACCAAATTTTCGACATTTCTCAAAAGTTTGTTTGAGATGAAACAAATGTTCTGCATCAGAATTCGAGAAGACAGTTAGATCATCTAAGTAAATACTGACAAAATTATCTCTCTAAGTGATGAAATCTATATCCATTTCTCTTTGGAAGGTGGCCCCTACATTCATCAAACCAAACGACATTTTATCATACAAGAAATTTCCCCACGGAGTAGTGAATGAAGTTTTTTCTTTATCATATTCATGGACAACAATTTGGTTATAACCGAAGAAGCCATCGATCATCGACATTCTGTTTTCTCCAACTAATTTTTCCAGGACATGATCCATTTTTGGCAGTGGGTAGTTATCTTTCAGGGATGACCGATTTAAATTTCTAAAATCCACACAAAGCCTAATTTCTCCACTTTTCTTTCTGATGGGTACCAGATTTGCTACCCATTTAGAATACCTAAGTGGGACAATAATATTTGCGTCGAGAAGCTTCTTGACTTCTCTTTCTATTACAGGTAATAGGATAGGGTTTATCTATCTCAGCTTTTGTCTAAAAGGTTTGATACCCTGTTTCAAAGGAATCTTATATTCAATCACAGAGGTATCATAAGTTTTTAAATCATCATAGGAATAGGAAAATGCGTCTTGGTATTGTTTAATAAATTTGACATATTTGTTTTTCTTCTGAACTAGAAGGTATTTAGATAACTTGACTATCTTAGGTTCTTCTTTACTTCCTATGTCACAGTCTTCAACCTCCTCGGGTTGAGTTCGTAGGGTAGATTTCAAGGGTATGTCATCTTTGTCAAATAACCTCTCTAAGGGTATCAGTCCTCTATGGATCTGATTGTTCTTAAGTACAAGCATTCAATGATTCGTGATCTTATTTTGGAACTTTTTAGGCTCTTCACCTTCTTTCATGATCCAGATACGATCGTTCTGGTTCTCTTGATCTATATGAGTCTCGGAGAATTCATCAACCATTTCTAGAAATTTTTTAATCTGCTCGTCATCTTCAAAGATCTGCCAGTGTTTCACATTATTTGGGATTGAAGGTTTTTTCCCCATTTCTATATGATATTTTAGTTTTAGGATAGTAGGATGCATAAAAGTGGAAGCAGCTTTGGCCAAGGAGTCTGCCTATTGATTTTCCATTCTGGGAATCTTATGAATGTTAAATGACGAGAAGAAATTCTCAATCAAATCCCAGGCACAATTTTGATAAGACCTTAGCCTTCGATATTTTTCTTGATATTGTTGCATTATTTGTTTTACAATAAGTTCTGCATCACCATAAACTATTAGATTTTCAATTTTTTGTTTCCTGGCATCCTCCAATCCGAAGACCAGAGCTTCGTACTCAAAGACATTATTAGTATAATCGATTTCCCACTGTAACCTATATGAAAAGGGAATGACATATTCATATCC
The DNA here is from genome assembly GCA_010110895.2 of Picea sitchensis. Classification (NCBI taxonomy): domain Eukaryota; kingdom Viridiplantae; phylum Streptophyta; class Pinopsida; order Pinales; family Pinaceae; genus Picea; species Picea sitchensis. The sequence continues at coordinate 16,015 of SNQJ01S0100339.1, read as the reverse complement.
AGGTGCAAAAAATAACACTCCTATCCATGCCCCTTCGTAGGATGAAGTGCCATCAAATTTTTTTTTCCATACTCCTTCTTTGTTATTTACACTTTTCTGTGTTTTTTCTATTTTTTTGTTTTCCTCTTCTATACAGTCATCAAAATCAACGTCTAATGATAAAATACAATTTCCTAGATCTTGATCGATAGCATAGATTGGATAGTTGTTTCGGTTTTGAGGGTCACTTACAGTATATGCCAGTCTAGTCTCTTTATATAGTTGAGTAAATTGTCCACCAAAAATTGGGATCGCAGTATGTCATCTCCAGTTGAAGTGATCCACCAAGTTTTGCACCCCAAGACCTGGATAAAAGCATGTCATACTTGACAGGGACGTCAACAACGACTACATCCATCAGAATACTCTTTACAGGAATCTATGCAATATTCACTACCAGATCTTTGATCATGCCCAGACACTTAACCTTTCTGGAATCAAAAGAATATAAGTCCTGAGAAGGTCTAATGATTTTGAAGACCCAACTTTTCCATGACAACTTTAGGCATTAAGTTGTGAGAGGCCCCAAAATATAACATGAAATTATGAAGTAAATGATCATGCACAATTAAGGAAATATAAAAAGGAGCTACGTAATCCTCAGCATTTTCAATGTGCAGACCAAACATAATCGTAGGCTTTTCATCTTGTAAATTTATTACATCTGCATAACATTCTGCATCAGAAAAATTAATCATTTTAGCAATTTGTTTTTTATAAATTGGATTCTTAGTGAGCTCAACTAGAGGCATGGGGATTTCAATTTTATTTATTTCATTTTCTAAACTAAAACATTCAGTTTCTTTTTCGCTTTCTCTGGTTGTAGCTTGTGCTTCATTATTATCTGTTTTCTTCGTTTGTGTTGTTGGAGTTACTTCACACACACCTAGGATTTATTTTTCCTACGTTTATTCCTTTTTTATTATTCATAATTAGTCATTATCCAGTCTCCTATATTTTAGGGGAGAATATTCCACTTGGAGAATATTCTTTTTCAGTTGACACTTCAGTTTGACTAGTTGGGTTGAGTTTAGATGTTGCATTGGGATCATCACCATGCAACATTGGGATCATCACCATGAAACATTGAGATAATCACCATAATAATTAAAACTTTCCTTGGTTTCATCACCATAGTGGTGCATTACCCTTGATTCCTTGAGTTAACTCCTCACTACTCTATGTTCAGTCAGTTAACTGAAGACTAGTTGACTAGTTAACAAAACTAGGTGGCAGTTCACTCCCATAACTGCCTGAGATACTAGAATAGGTGGCACTTCACTCTTGTAATTGTTGGTGTGTGTAAAGATCACTCTAGACCACCACTATGGCACATTGGTTCACCTCAATTATTCATGTGTAAATTATTCATTATTCATTATTCACAGAGTATATCATATGTAAATCATTCATTATTCATAACGGTTAATGAAAATTCTTCCATTCTTTCTCTCCTTATTCTTTCTCCAATTCTGTCTGCAAATGTGTGTATTATTGTTTATATAAATCTATTTTGTGTAGTTTCAACACATTTACATGGTATTAGGGCCGACGGACTGCTAAGAAAAAGATACACCAAAATTGTTTGCAGGTACAAAAGATTGAAGATAGAGGAAAGATGGAATTCCAAAAAGAATTCATTCTTACACCTTACAACTATTTTGCATGGAAGGAGAAAATAGACATACATCTCCGATCCAGAGGGTTGTACAGGTTAACCATGAATACATATACAGAACCGACATCAGCCATAGAAAAATCCAAGTACTTAAATCGCATGGATGAGGCACTCAGAACAATTTGCAGTCTTATTTCTCCTTATCTTCTTTTTCACATATCTTTCTGTAAGACTCGCAATGAAGCCTAGAAAATATTGGAAGGGCTCTTTAGAAAACAGGATGAGATGAGGGGACACATGCTAGAGGTGGATCTACTCACATTGGATCCAAAAATATTCGAAAATATCCAATATTGCTTTACAAAATTCAATGATTTACTGTCGCAACTCAAAGCTTGCGGGGTTGATAAATCAATGAAGGAGAAAAAAATGGTTCTCACCATTCTCTCCAAGCTTGGTTCTGAATTATTTGTATTCGTATCTACATTCCATACTGTCATATTCAACTTTGGAGCCACCTGGAAGATGCCTTCTCTTGAGGACTTTATCAAATCATTGACACAAGAGCAAACCAAGCTCATACACATGGGCACAATCAAAGGCCCAAGGGCACATGCACTCACTGTGCATGATGGAAGCCACAAATATCAAAAATGTAAACATAAAGATAAGTGAAAATCTCATGCACATATGAAGAAGGAAGGGTACACAAAACCCTTCACCGATGCCTTCAAATCCAAAGGAGAAAAGGGAAGAAAATGAGAGAAATGCACATATTGTCACAAAGGATTCCATTCAGAATCCACATGCATGCAAAAAAAAAAATATCATATGTCTTAGATACTTCAGAAAAAAAACCTTGGATATCGCATCCCCGAGGGTGCAAAGAAGAAGAAGCCAAAATATCTGAATTCTAAGAAAATCAATTCCAGCCATGCCTTGATTGCCATCAACTCCTCCCCCAATGCTTGGATCATATATTTAGGAGCATCACATCACATGGATACCTCAGAAGAAGTATATTCTTCATTGGATGAATGGAAAGGTCCTCCCATTCTGATGGGGGAAAACTCTTCTATCGAAGTCACCGGCAAAGGAAGGATTGAACTCACCAATGGAAGTTTCGAGAATGTGTTGCATGTTCCCAAGATTTCTGTCAACCTCCTCTCCATGTATCATATGACGAATTCTTGCACTGGAAATAAAGTCGTATTCACACCAAATTTCATGGACATATACGACATGCAAACCAACTCCAGGGTTGCTACCACTGAGGTAAATCATAAGTCTAGATTGTATACATTTTATGAATTCATTGAACCCGATTCTGCTTTACTGCGTACTCATGTTGATGAAAGTAGTAGGATATGGCATGAAAGGTTTGGATATTTGAATTTTAGATACATGCAACAGCTTAGCAAGCACAGATTAGTTGATGGTCTACCATAAATCCATTTCTCAAGGGGAGTATGCGAGGGATGTGTTCTCGGGAAACACCCTCAAGAGAAATTCGACAAAGGAAAGTCTCAACGAGCTTCCACACCTTTAGATCTGATCCATAGTGACCTTATGGGTCCTTTTCCACATCCATCCATCAACAAAGAGAGGTTTTTTTTCATTTTTTTTTATGATTTCTCACATTTTACTTGGATCTACTTTCTTAGGCAAAAATCTGAGGTCTTTCAACACCTCAAAGATTTCAAAGCTTTGGTTGAGACACAGTCCAGAAAGAAGATCCAAGTCCTTCGTGCTGATAACGGGGGAGAGTATGTAAATCATTAGATCCATAATATTTACCATGAGGTAGGGATTCAAATGCAACATTTAGTTCCCTATACTCCACAGAAAAATGGAGTTGAGAAGAAAAAACTGATCTCTAAAGGAGATGGCATCTTGCATGTTGCATGCAAAGTCACTACCACAGAGACTATGGGCCAAAGCACTTAACTATGCAACATACATCCAAAACAGATTTCCTCATAGATCTGTCAAGGATAATACCCTCTATGAGGCTTGAAGCGGCCTCAAACCAGAAGTGGCCCACGTTCGCATTTTTGGTTCACGTGCATGGGCCCGGATTCACTCTGAAAAGAGGAAGGCACTTGATCCACATAACACTAAGTTAATTTTTGTTGGATACCCTAACGATGTGAAGGGATATCAGCTTATTGATCTTTCCTTAGACTGACTCATCATTGAGCATAGTGTCCAATTTGAGGAAAGTGTCTCACATGTACCTCAACAATCGCATGCAGACACCTTCACTCTTCCACCTGTCCGAGATGATGAGAATGCACATGCCGACTCTTCTTCAGATGAGAGTTCTGATTCAGAGGACTCATAGGATTCAGAGTTAGAGTCAAATTCAATAAATTCATATGCAGAGTCAGAGCATCCAGATGCAGTTGCAGAGCTAGAGAAGAGGCCCAAGTGGGCACAAACTACTCTTCAGGATGCAGGGGATCTCGTAGGTGATCCAGCCGATACTAGGAGGACTCGATCTAATTTCAAGGAGCCTCCTATTGCACTCACTATCACTGAACCATTGCCTTCTAGGGATATTTTCTTGGTTCAGTCTTCATATCCACAGTGTTATGGAGAGGCTACTGGAAATCCCTTTTGGGAATCTTCCATGCAGGAGGAGTACAACTCCCTCCTCGAGAACCAGACTTGGGATCTATTTCCCCTCCTTTCTAGGAGGAAACTTATCAGATGAAGATGGGTCTATAGGACCAAGAGCATAGCGGATGGACAGATCAGGAGATACAAAGCTAGGCTTGTCGCCAAAGGCTTTCAGCAGGTTCATGGTATTGACTATGATGAGACCTTACTCCAGTAGTTAATATGGATTCCATTTGATTGGCCCTTGCCATTGTGGCAACCAAGGGATGGTAATTCCATCAGATGGATGTGGAGAATGCATTTCTTCATGGTGATCTCTCTAAGGAGATCTACATGGAGAAGCCCCATGGATTTATGCATGACTCATATTTGGTTTATTGACTGAAGAAGTTACTTTAGGGCCTCAAGCAGGCTTCAAGGGTATGGTATGCCAAGATGGACTCCTACCTGTTGTCATAGAACTTTGTACATTTTAAATTAGACCCGAATGTATACATGCTCATGACAGTTGATTCACTTATACTTTTAGTTCTGTATGTCGATTATTTGTTGATCACCGGTTGCTTGACTTCAACGATTGTTGCAGTCAAGAGGATTCTACATGACAGGTTTTTGATGATGGACATGGGTCTGCTACACTTTTTCCTTGGACTCGAGATCAGTCAGGATGCATCAGGCATCAAACTGTCTCAGGCCAAGCATGCACAATATCTCCTTGAGAGATTTCACATGACAGACTGCAAGTCTGCTCTGACTCCTTTCCTATTAGGAGTCAAACTTGAGGATGGAGGGGAGACTCCACTGGTTGACAGCACACTACACAGACAACTAGTGGGGATCTTGTTGTATCTCACACACTACAGACCAGACCTCTCATAAGCAGTTGGCACAGTTTCCAGGTTCATGCAAGAGTCACATGAGCTACATTGGAAAGCTGCAAAGTGTATCCTTCGATATGTACAGGGAACCATCACCTTTGGGATTCATTATGCAACAGACTCTACATTATATCTCATTGGGTTTACTTATTCTGACTGGGATGGCGATAGCATTGATTGCAAGTCCACATCTAGTTACTCACTCAGTCTTGGTTCCGGGCCTATCTATTGGTCGAGCAAGAAGCAAGATGCCATTGCTCTATCATCAGCCAAGGCAGATTACAGAGGGGTAGTTAACATAACCATTCGTGCTATGTGGCTACAACATTTTCTCACTGAGTTGGGCATTCAGTTTCATTGGTCAATTGTCATCTCGTGTGACAACCAGAGCACTCTGAAGTTCTACAGAGATCAAGTTCAGAGGAAACAGACGAAGCACATTGAGATCCGCATGCACTACATATGGGACTTAGTACATGAGGGGATCATCGACTTATAGTTCTATCCTTCAGCAGAAAAAACGACAGAGATTTTCACCAAGACCTTCACTGAGCAGAAATTCCATTCTCTGTGAGGTCATCTTGGAGTGAAGGACACAGTTGCCTAGCAACTGTAGTTCTTATTTTTACATACATTGTACCTTG
>SNQJ01S0100338.1:46530-58929 GCA_010110895.2 Picea sitchensis | reverse complement strand
ATAAATGTTGAATGCTAATTGATGAGTTTTTGTGCAAGAGGGAAGTTTTGGGAAAAATATCCCCACACTCATTCACCCCCCCTCTAAGTGTGGTAGGTGTGTCGAACAGTAGTTGATTGAGCTAATGTGGGGGAATTCACCTTGTCAATTGCAACCTCATACCTTTTCATCATCTTCTATAGTCATGAGCTTTACTTCTGTAGACAAAGTACTTCTAATTTTGTCAATTGTTTTGTTTTGATATGAGCCACAACCATTCAATGCTTATTATGAATTTGTTTTAAATCACATTGGAACATGTCACGGCATTAGTGATGCACATTTCTCTCATTAAACTGAAATTATGGTTTGCAACTAAGATCATATTATGAATTCAATTATCCATCATACACTAGTTGTGAATGTTATAGCAAGATTTGCCTTGCCCCATGCAACTTTCTCAGAAGGCCTTTTCCATTTCCCTATGTAGACTTGAAGTCCCTTTTTACAATTCCCAGAGCTAAAAAACATATTTTTCCACATATACACGCCCTAACAACTATACAACATGTGTATACGCAGGTTGCACCATTACAACCCGCGTACATCGGTTTTTGTGCCCAAAATTAAAAAATGGTGTCGGGTTTCCATGTCATGTCATGAGATCCATGATCCTTGACCTTCCATATACTAGAAACGTTTGGAATTTGCCCTTCAATTCCATTTGAAGGCTATAAATGGGCCATATCCAAGTTGTGGAAAAGAGGAGAAGAATTCATCTTTGAGAGCAAAGTTACTGTGGAGAAATTATTCACTTCATATTGATTATGCATCCCTTTTTCCTTTTAAGTCTGAACACATTGTTCATCCCCCAAGCTCTTCCCTATTTGATGGAGAACCTCATTGTCTCTCTTATATTAGATTGCCTTTGGTGGAGGAATGAAGTGGTGGAGGCCCAGCTGGAAGAGACTTAGTTTCTCGGTTCCGAGACATGTCGACAAGAAATTTTTTCATTCATACACTTATGTTGATTATATTTTAATAGAAATACTCTTTTCTCGTCCAATTAATGTCTTGCAAATATTTGAATTATTATTCCATGGGGATATTTGTTATGAATATTGATGGATTATGCTATTATATATGATAACTTTATATATTATCACCATATGCTTGTGTATATTGGTTGTTGAGGACAAGTTGCAGGTATATAGCTTCAAGTCAAGTGCTCAACGGTGGTCTTCTACGAACGTCCAGACGAGGTAAGCTCTTTATCTTGTCTTGTTAGCATCTTTGTTTATATAGCATACTTGAGACTAGATTTGATTTCTGCGATCATTTTCGTCTATTGTGGTTTACCCCATGCCATAGAGTAATTTCCCTCATAAAAATGAACATAGTGCACTGAATGATACACAAGTAATGGTTGAATGCATTATGTGTTCCTTAGGACATCATTTTTTCAATCGTTCGTTTATGTGAGGCACCACTAATAATCGCTACAAAAATTAATTAGGTGGCATCAACTCAGTGGTGAACATTATGTTTTCAGGTGCATAAATTAATTAAGTGGCATCAAATTAGTGGTGAGCATTATGGTTTGAGCTGCGTATATTAATTTGGTGGCATCAACTTAGTGGTCAACATTATGTTTTGAGGAGCATATATTAATTAGTTGGCATCAACTCAGTGGTGAGAATTATGGTTGGAGGTGTGTATAGAAATTAGGTGGCATCAACGTAGTGGTGGGAATTATGGTTTGAGGTGCATTTCTTTTGATAAATAAGTTTTGATTGACTTTTGGATCTCCTACCCATTGGTATCCTCATGCATTTATTGTATGATAAAATTTTAAAGAAACATAAAATATTCGTAGGAAAAACCTCCTCCTTTTTCAAATATTCCACTGAATGTATTCATAAAACCCACAATATCCACCTTGATGAAAAATACCTTATGGTTAGCTTCGACGTGGTCTCTCTTTTCACCAAAATCCCCATTTTGGAAGCCCCATCCCTGATCTCAAAACTGGTAGCAACTAAAACTCCGGACCTCATCAAAATTTTATTCTCTTCAACCTGTTTCACCTTTAAGGGGGTTTGTTATGAACAAACCGAAGGCACAACCATGGGGTCATCCTTATCCCCAGTGGTTGCCAACATATTTATGGAACATTTTGAATCTTTAGCCTTAAGCATATTTCACCTCAAACCTAAATGCTGGTTTCATTTTTTGGATGACACGTTTGTCATCTGGTCTCATGGCCAAGCCAACTTAACCTCTTTCTTTAATCATCTAACAAAATTGCCCCCACATCCAATTTGTGACCATAGAAATTGAAAAGGACAACTCTATCCCTTTCTTAGATGTCCTCATCTCTCGCCTTCTTGATGGCTCCAACTCCCATCGGGTCTATAGGAAGAAAACTCACACCGATAGATACCTCAACACCACCTCCCACAACCATTTGGCTCAAAACTCTGTTGTCCTTAAAACCTTTCTCACTCAGGCCATCTGTATTTCTTCCCCTAAATTCCTTGCAAAGGAAAAGGCCCACCTAACCAAAACCCTTTTATCCAATGGCTACTCTCTCTCTCAAATAAACCAAGCTTTCCACTCATCCAGCAACACTAAACCAAAAATCATCTCTCCCTCCTCCCCTCCTTGTGCTCTAATCTCTCTACCTTGTATCCAGAGAACCATCAATCAAATCTTGAAACTCTTAGCTAAGAAAAATATTAAAATTTTATTCAACCCTACAAAATCATAAAACAACTTTTTAGAACTGCTAAAGATAAATTTGACTCGATGGTTGCCCCAAGAGTTTACCAAATCCATTGTTCCCATGGGAAATACTACATAGATAAAATTTGTAGAACATTTAAATCCTAGATTAAAGACCATATAATCGATACCACCTATAACTGAATCTCCAAATTACCCATTTTCGAACACTCTTTTAGCTCTAAGCACCTTATTTGTTTTGAACAAACAAAAAATTTAGTATCCACCCCACATTACTCCTCTAGTCTCATTCGGGAAGCCCTTGAAATCAAAAAACATCCTAATAATTTCAATTATGAAGATGGCTACAAGTTGAGCCAATCCTAGAAACCCACCATTCGCCACCTTGACCATTACGCATCCTCCTATTAGATATTTTTCATGTTCATCTCCATCCTTCTTCCTCCCCTCTTTTTTGATTATGTTCCTCCTGTTAATATTATGGTAGTTGTGGGAGGTATTTACCTCCACGTGTGAAGCTGATGAGAATAGAAGACTCCGAAAAGCAAGAGAAAACCCTAATGAGTTGGATAATAACCCTAGAAGTATTGTAGGCTCAAGAAGATAATTTATATTAGGTTATTAGCCTCCAAGAGAAGAAGTCGGCCAGAAATAATAATAATATACTGAACAGACACATATCCAGAAGGAGAAGTTGGCCCAAAAAAATCTGGCAGAACTAGTATAAATACAGGGCGCCAGTTCTCATTTGACAGCATCTCAGAATTGCAGTTTCGAGTTTGGTGCGCACGTGTGGAGGAGAGTTGTAGGTGCAGCTGCAGCAGCAACAAGTTTTTAGTATTGGCTTGAATATCTCTTGGCTAGGGTTTGGACTATATGATCATCTTTTTGTGATGCGCTATCCTTTGGGAAATATGCGCTACCCTTTGTTTGGCTATCTAGCCTAGGGTTTTCTTCCGGAGGAATTCTCAGTCAAGGTTAAGGTTCTCGGAGGGTGGCTTCGGCCTATGGTTGGGTGACGAGGGTATCGTCAATGGTAAAATGAGCACACCATATTCTATATTCTAATAGGTTATGGGCCCACACCCCTTCAGTTAGCCCAAAACGCTGGAAGGAAACATAGCTGCTAGATATTGAGCTCGTTGAGGAACTGCAGCTAGGGTTACTAGCAGAAGCAACTTCCAAGACACTGCAGCTAGGGTTATTAGCAGGTGTAGTTGTAGAAACCCTAAACCTCTTATTGAGGCACCTTAAGTGAATGGATTGACCTAATCTCCAGATAGATCAGTGTGCCCTAGCTGAGCACATCTCCTGGTACTCTCAGAAAGCCAAGACATGAAGTTTGAATTTCTGGTCAAATCTAGTGTTTGACCAAGTCAAGCAAGCCATTATGAACTCTATGAAGTCTGAGAACAAGTTAGATGGAGCCTCTAACTTCAGAGCATGGAAGGAAAGGATTGACCTCATCCTTGCTAAGAATAAAGTGCTAGATATCATAAAAGGAAAGATCGTGAAGCCAGAGTTTGAAGATGGATAAGAGAAGGAACCACAGAATGTTGCAGCTATGGAGAAGTTCAAGGATGTTGACATCAATGCCATGAATATCATAGTGGATTCTATAAAATACCACTTGATACCCTACATCTCCCATCTTGACTCATCAAAGAAGATGTGCGATGCCCTAAAAAATCTCTTCTCAGTCAGAAACATCGGACAAGTTATGAGTCTGAAGAATGAGCTCTGTGATATGAAGATGAATGAGAATGACAACATAACATCATACTTTGTAAGGATCTCCCAGTTAAGAGACCAACTACAAGCTATTGAAAAGATCACTTCAGAAAAGGAATTGGCAAACATAGTACTCAATGGTCTTCCCAAGATGTGGGATGCATTTTCCGCAAGCATGAACACAAGGAAAGAGTATCCGACATTTGAAGAACTTTGGACTTGATGTGCTCAAGAAGAATCAAGTATCAATGCAAAAGAGAAACCCCAGAAGAAGTACGATGATCAAGCCTTCACAACAAGATTCAAGAACTTCAGGAACAAAAGGAAGTTTGGTTCAAGAAGGGGGCCAAATCAAGAGAAAGATATTTCAAAAGTACAATGCTTCAACTGTCAAAAGTATGGTCACTACAAGAATCAATGTCCCGAACTAAAGAAAAGGAAAGAGAAACATGAAGCATCGATTTTTGAAGAAAAGGAACCTACAAAGAAGACTAAGCAGGATGGAAGACACTTCTTCTTCTAAAAAGGTAACAACACTCTTCTTATTTCCTGTACATATTTTGTTTGCATCGTCTCTATACATATCTTGTATATCTATCTCTTAGAAAGATAAAATGTTCCAAGATGAACTATATCCATGGAAGAACAACAAAATAAGGATTACTATACAAGAAAAGATGAAATGTATCTATTACAAGATAAGCCGAAATCAGAATCAATCTTGAAGAGACTTAGAAGAAGCAAAGACAAAAATAAGTTAGCAATCGAGAAGAAATTGGAAAAAGACTTACGACATTTTGTAGAAGAAAACAAGACAGAAGCGTGGACTCTATAAGGATGCAGATAGAAGCGTGGACTCTATTATACATTGTAGAAGACAATAAAGATGTAGATGGAAGCATGGACTTTCTCAAACAGAGGGAGCCGATTATATGCACTCTTACATGAAGCAAGGGTTAGGAGGGAGCTAATCCTATGATCCATTGAATATGATGAAATATATATATCCTTGGTAGAAGCCATGAAAGTCAGTACGTGTTCAGTTCAACCGCAGAAGAAGACTTCTTCGAAGAGAAGCCTTAAAGTATTCTTGGTTGTCCATCCAGATCCATGATCCTATGATGAAAGGAATAAGTGGAATCTCTAGGGCATGGAATCTATAAGAAACTCCATGGACCCAAGAGCTAAAGAAAAACATGAAGAAGAAAATGAATATTCCAAGAAAGAAAGAGGAACCAAAACAACCAGTCATTGTATCAAAAATCACAAGATTACCAGCCTGATATGAACTCACTAAAAGCAATCAAAGCAAAAGAACTTGAAGTTGTGATGAAGAACATTGTATAGAAGACTTATGAATGAAAGCATTGCAAGACCCAGAACTAGAGGTTCTCCCAGATGGAGGGAGAAGACTATTATGATTACTTGTTCCAATAAACCAGACTTATCTCTACATAAGTCATTATATCATCTGCAACATCCATGATTCGGAATTCTACATCAGATGAATGCAAAGAATGTTCTCCAGAGAAATTGAATAAAGAGCGTATGAAGAGCAATCTCAAGACCTTGAGGCATACCAGAAAGAGAATTCTATACACAGATAGAAGAATATAACTTGGTGGATAACCTCCAGTGCACAACAGAAGCATGGTGAAGATTTCCTATAAATATGACTACTTAGTAGATCAGATCTCATGATGAAAGAAGAAGTGCCACACGGATATGTTCCAGCCTTCCAACTATGATATACTCTATTGTTCAGATCTACATGAATCCTTCACAGTGTTCCAAATTAAAGTACATTTGAAATCAAGCATTACATTATCCATGATGAAGTCCAGAAAGGAGAAAATGATTCTCCAATACATCTCCACAGATGAGTAGATAAGCAAACATTTTGGTAAAACTTCTATCCAAGATGAAAGAGTTTGCGTACTCAAGCTAGAGCTCGTGGAAACAACTTGCTTCTTATTGAAAAGGAAGAAATGACTCTCCAAGTTAGGAGGGAGCACTGAAAACATTATTGAAGACATTCATCCCTAAATTTGAAAAATAGTCCATCTTGGACAAATGCTTTCCTGTTCGGAAAGTGGATTATGATTTCTGACGGACAGTGACTTTCCATTGTGGTTAACATGGGAAGTAGTCTGATTGCTAATGTATCATAGACAGCGACTACCCATTGTGGTTAACCTGGGGAGTGGTCTAGGGTAGTCTCTCTTCTTGAGGGTTACTCAATAAGACTGGCCCGCCTCACCGGACAACAATTTCTCATTGTGGTTAACATGAGGAATGGTCCGTTTAGGAGGGTGATGCAGGACAGTCTTTTCCTCTTGCGGTTAACAGAGGAAATGGTCCAGACAGTCATTCCCTAGGGTTATACATTTTCTCCAGGGTGCACTTTGATTAGTGTAGGAGGAATGGCCCAGGGTGGGGAATGGTCCAGGCTCAACAATCTGGAGCAAACATTCCATAGGGTTGAACATTCTCTCCAGGGCACACTTTGATTAGTGTAGGAGGAATGGCACAGAGTGGGGAATGGTCTAGGATAGTCATTCCTTAGGGTTTATACATTTGATCTAGGGTGCACTTTGATTAGTGTAGGAGGAATGGCCCAGGGTGGGGAATGGTCCAAACATTCCTTAGGGTTTATACATTTTGTCTAGGGTGCACTTTGATTAGTGTAGGAAGAATGGCCTAGGGTGAGGAATGGTCCATGCTCAGAGATCAGAAACAATCATTCTTCCTTGTTTGTGAAGAATAGGGAAGATATCCCATTGCTGATGAGGGTAGATATTCTTTCAGGTCTCACAAACGTGAGTGAAAGATTGGCCCAGATGATTCATTTTATCTTTAACAATATTTTTCTGTGCAGGATGGCATCAAATGATTGTTATGGAAACTACTTATCTCCAAATAATAGAGATATACTACTGTGGTGGATATGTTCCACTATTTTGAGGCATATATTCTTTCAGAGCTCACAGATGTGAGTGAAATATTGGCCCAGACAAATCAGTTTATATCATAACATTGTTTCTGTGTAGGTTGATATTAGATGTTTGTTATGAAGACAATATATATAGACTACTGTGGTGGATATGTTCCACTGTTCATGAGGCATATATTCTTTCAGAGCTCACAGATGTGAGTGAAAGATTGGCCCAAATAATCCAGTATATATCATAACATTGTTTCTATGTAGATTGCTATCAGATGTTTGTTATGAAGACTGTATGATAGTAGATGAGGAATACTATGGTGGATATGTTCCACTGTTCGCAACCTTACATTGCTGATCAAGTACTTGTGTGTTACTTGGTGTGGTAGTGAAACACTGGATTGTAGTTATGTACTACTATGGATAAACACAGTTGTGTTCTATTTTTGTTCTAACTGCCTTGAAGACTATCAACAGTTTATTGGAAGTAATCACCATCCAGACAAATGATGAACAGAGATTTTCCAGATGGAAATTGGTTCAAAGAATTTACTCCTCTAGATTATAAGAGTGGCTCTTGTATCACTCTATGGTGTTATAGTTGATTGGTTTTCAAATATGGCCATCCTCACAGACTGCAATAAGAGAATCACAGTGGAAGATACTTCCAAGCTCTTCTTTGAACGAGTGTGGTCCATTTTGGGATACCATATACCATCATCTCCGATCGGGACAACAGGTTCCTCAACACATTTTGGTCGATTCTCTGGTCACTGTTGGACACCAAGCTCACTAAATCCACTGCTTTCCACTCCCAAACTGACAACAAAACAAAGGTCATCAATCGGATGATTGTGAAAATCTTGTGCATGTACAACTCTAAGCATATGCGTACCTAGGACAAGAGTCTCCCCTATGTTCATCACAACTATAACAAGGCTCTCCATAGCTCCATCGACCATATCCCATTTCAGGTGGGGCTGGGATTCCAACCCTTGGGTCCCATTGATGTTGCATTACCTCTTGCCACCACACATGCATAATCTTCCCATGTTCAGTCCGAGGTCGAAAAAGCCACCAAATTCATTGAGCGGATTCAACACATCCTCCAATAGGTCCATGAGATTTTTTATAAAGCCAATGCTAAGTACAAGTAGCGCTATGATCAACATAGGGTACTGCACCAGTTTCAAGTGGGAGACAAGGTCTGGTTACATTTGTAGAAAGAGCACCTTATAGGACCCCATTGGAAGTTCCGCCCACTTCTCTATGGGCATTACACTATCACCAAGGCTTTGGGTAGCAATTCTTTTGAGCTCAACACTCTATCCTTCCTTAGCTTGCATCCAGTGTTCAATGTGGACCTCCTTCGACCATATTTTCCACCCTTATTGGACACCTCAAATATCGCATAACAACTGACACTAACAAAGCTCAACCCTGACTGCATGGAAAAAGAATCCACTGATTAGATAGTGGACACACAAATCAAGGACACTCACCAACAAAGGATCCAGCTTTATCGGGTTGTCAAGGCAGGGAAGCTCCTACACCAGGGAAAGTGGTTCACCTAAGGCCAAATTCAACATAAGTTTCCTCACCTGATGGGGGAACTCAACGCAAATGAGACCATTTCTTCCTAAGGGGGGAGGTTTGATCCAGGTGGATATTGGTGGCCACCCATCTATTCCAACTGGCTCCTCTTGATAGTTTTTAGTTCAACAGGTTCTTTTGTACTTATTTGTAATTGTGGGTTCTACACTTCCGGGGTTGTCTAAAGCCCTACACATGTTCCAGGTGGAGATTAGTGGCTACCCACCTAATCCAACTGGATTAGTTTGAAATTTTTTATGTTAGTACATATTTCTGTACTTCCAGGGCCATTTTGGGGCCCTAAATAGTGTTTTTTTGGCTTGCCATGGCTAAATTTTGATGAAATAATGTGTAGTTCTCGAAAAGACCTTTCCAATGGGCTATCACATGCCTACAATGGAGGTCGTATGAAAAATTTATGACCCTGGAAAGATGAGGTACCAACTTACCCATCGGGACCCACATAACCTTTGGAGTTTCACCTCCTAGGGTTATGTTTTTGGATGTCTAGGGTTTTGGCATTCATGCATAATGTTAAAAAGGTCTCTAGTGCCTCATTGTAATCATTCTTCTCAGACGGATACATGTAGCAGCCACATCTCTTCTCAGAGATAGCTACCACCATTCGAACAAGTTGTTTTAGTTCTGCAGTTTTACAGTTTCATCCTATTTCATTTATTCAATAGAAGTTATTATTCACTAAATATCTGTTGTTATCTCTGTTTAGGTGGTGAGATGGGAAGAAACCACATGTTTGAGTTATTTTTTTTTTGGTCATAGCATCCATTTATAAAACCATTTTTCGTTTGGAGGAACCACCATAAAAAATAGAAGAATTGTCACCCAACATCTAAATGGATAAGAGTGCATTGTGTTAAGAGGCATGCTTGTTGTTGCGTGGAGAAGTCACCCGATGTAAGGATGCAAAAAATCTGTTTTCCATCGTTTGGCATGTGAATCTAGTGAGAATTAGTGAGGGTGTGTTTGTCGAGGTGAACAAGAGTGAAGGTGAGAGTTTCATGTTGTAGGGAATTGTCATACAAACTCGAAATATCCCTGTCATAGTGGAATTCAATGGAGTTGTGCAAACAATTCTTTGTCACCCTATGAGAGAAAAAGAAGTTGTTGGAGGGTCGAGTGGCCATGTTGGTAGTTATAGTATAGTTTTGCAGTTCCTAATGTTTTGGGCTCTCACAAAAGAAAACATTAGAGGATATGAAACACTACCTCTACTCAACACCAAGCCTCATTCTACTAGACCTGCAATATACATTCAATATTGATATGATTTCTTCGGACTATGCTATTGGTGTAGTCCTCACTCAGTATGGACATTTGATGGCCCGTCATAGTGAGACACTCTCTAAATTGGTTCATAGGTACCCCATGTATGACAAGGACATGTACTCCATTGTGCATTCATTTCGACAATGGATGCATTATATTATAGGAAAGGAAATGACCATCCACATTAATTATAAGCCTCTGCAATTCATGTAGATGTAGGTAAAGTTACAAAATGACTACCATAAGAAGTGATCCACATACCTACAACAATTCCACTTGAACATCAACTACAATAAGGATAGTACAAACTAAGTTGTGTATTTCCTCTGCTAACCTCTAGTTGTGATGCTAACAACAATACTTAACTCTCATGGGCATGAAACTTTTGAGTGTTTCTAATTATATGAAAGTGACCCTAACTGTACTAATACATTCCGGACACTAGGTGCAAGTAAAAAAGTTTCAAACTTTCACCTCTAGGACGAACTTCTATGCCATCTAGGCCATATGTGTGTTCCTTCAAGCAAGTGTGAGAAAATAATTTGGGAGGTGCATTATAGTGGGGTCATGTAGGTCACTTTGGTGTGGATAATGGAGTGGCAGTGTTGCAAAAGTACTTCTACTAGCAAAAACTCTAATAGGACATCAACAAGTATATTATATTATGCACAACCTGCTCCATCATTAAACTTACCATAAAGAAGAAAGGGTTGTACACTCCTTTGTCTACCACAAAAATGCATTGGGAGTTAGTGTCCATGAATTATACACTAGGCATACCCTCAACAAAGCATGGTAACAATTATGTATTTGTTTTTGTTGACTAGTTCTCTAAGATGACCATCTTGGCAACCTACAAGAAACGTATCACAATAGAAGCCATTTCCAGGCTCTTCTTCAAGTGAGTTTGGGTTCATGTTGGGATACTGTAGATTATTATTTCATATAAGGACAACATGTTCTTGTGTACTTTTTGGTCCATCCTATGGTCAATGATGGACACCAAGCTAACCAAATCAATTTCCTTCCACCCCCAAATGGATGGAAATACAGAGGTAGTTAATGCTATGATTATACATATCCTATGAATGTACAAATGTAAGAATCGATGTGGATGGGATGGGAACCTTCCCAACATAGATACAATGTATCCCTTTACAAATCTATTATCCATAATCCTTTTCAGGTTGTTCCAACCATTGGCCCCAATTAATGTAGCTCTACCCATTGCATCTACACAGGAAGATTCCTCCCATGCTAAGGATGAAGTAGATAGAGAAACCAACTTTTTTTGAATTGATCCAACACATCCAACAGATAAATCATGATTTCTAAGTATAAGAAACAACATGATCAACATCAAGATCCACACTAGTTTTAGGTTGCTGATAAGGTATGGTTGTACATGCAAAAAAATGTTGACTCACAAGTCCCCATAGGAATATTAGACCACTCCAATATTGACCTTACACCATCACCAAAACTTTGGCTTAGAATTATTTTCAATTGAGTATTCCACCTTGCTTGGCTTACACCCTATATTTAATGTGGCATTGTTTTTCCTTGTATTGGACACCTCAAATATGGTTGAGCACTTGGACCCTACAAAACTGAACCCTAACTACACTTTTGATTAATTGGGTTGGTTTTCATTGATGTCAACCCTTGAAGAAAGTCTGGTAGCGAATTTCGGTAGCACAAAGGTTTGGGCAATGGGCCCAAGTTTTTTTTATGTATAATGGTATGAGTTTTGATATATTTGCAGGTAAGACTATTCTAGATGGATAGTACATGTCATGCCATTTTTGGTGGTATGTGGAACGTTACATAACTCCTCACGGTTAGAGAGTTATGGCCATGTGAAGTTGGAGAACCCTCATGAGTCATCAAGAAGCCCCAAAAGGTCAAAGTAGCCATAGTGCTTGCAAAGAAGAGATTATTTAAATAATAAAGTGAAGTGACAAAGTAAAAAATAATTATTTAAATAATAAAGTGAAGTAAGTCAAAGAAGATTATTTAAATAATAAAGTGAAGTGACAAAGTCAAGGAGGATTATTTAAATAATAAAGTAATTAAAGAACTTTCTAATTATGGAAAGTGGTTATAAGAAGGTTAACCCT
>SNQJ01S0100338.1:22562-44657 GCA_010110895.2 Picea sitchensis | reverse complement strand
TCGCCCATAAATTCATAACTTCTTTCACTTGCATACACAGTCGGGTTCTCATTTTCCAAGTTTTAATCCTGGACAAGAGAGTTAAGTCAGGGGATTACTCCTCATAGGAGTGCTTCGAATGAGGTTTATGCGTGACTCGTGCATAAGCCCAATCAGGTCGAGTGTTGTAACCATGCTCTGATACCACTTTGTAACATACCCACTACCTAGACCAAACTTTTTCATTTAGTTCTCAACAATGAGAACTCCCCGAAGGCGCATCAGTGACATGCCAACCCTGGGCAACGGGTCTTTCATTCGCCTATACGGCTCTCTACACCTAACCGTGGTCTTTTCCTGATGACAACTTCAAGTTTTCAGGGTTTTGTCTTTTTTAATGTCGAGGTTTCCTATGCCCTCGATTCTCCGATCTTCGATGAGCTTTCTTCTGGATTTATCCCCTCCGGGCTATGCCCTAGTCCGCATGACCATGCTCACGAGACTGTAGCCTTATATTGTTTCTTTTCGTCGGGGTTTTGGGCTTTGTAATGCCAAAATGTATATGCCCTTTGGATCCACGATCCTTTGATTCCTGACGCACTCCAACTTCCACTAGTCCCATTGGGCTAGTCCTTTGAGTCCATACAACCTCCCTCTATATGACCGCAGCCATACCTCCTCATCGGGGTTTTGACACTCGTGATGTCCCAACAATTTGGTTCACCGATATTCGATTCTCGATACGCTTCTTTGCTGCCTTGGCCTCCCGGGCTAAGTCTTTAGTCCACATGACCTCTATCTCACAAGACTGCAGCCTTGTCCCCCATCGGGGTTTCAGACCTTCCAATGTTGAAATGAAAATGTCCCCAGGACTCGCGATTCCTCGAATCCCGACGCGACCCTTACGTGCTAGCTCTCCTAGCTAGGCTCCTAACTCACATGACCATGATCCCCGTGACCGCAGTCTTATCCCTCGTCGGAGCTACGGGGTTTTCAATGCCAAAATGTATGGGCTCACAGAATTTTTGATCCTTCGAATCCTGTCTTCCCGCTATGCTGACAGCTGGCCCCCACAATGGCGCTTCCTACTTCTCTAATGTAATAACGGTTGGCTCCCACTCATCGGGGTTTCGAGCATCGTGATTCCAAAATGCATAAATAAATTGTCATCAGGATTCCTGATATCCCTATGACACAAACACCGATCAACAGCTTCCTGTCGGGACCTTCCCCATCAGCGCCGATTACTGCCACGCATCCTCTTCTGATGGACAGTCCCGATTTCTCTGGGATTTCGAGACTTGTGATGTCCTAATTCTCACGGCCTTGGGAACTCCAATTTCGCGATGCCGAATATCTCGACTCCCGATAGTAACCTCGATCTCCGCCACATGTATCTTCAATGGGCGGTTCAGATCTTCCTGGCATTTCGAGACTTGAAGTGTCTCGATTTTCTTATCCATGAGAATCCTGATATGCCGATGGCTGGACTCCCAATGGTAACCCTCGGACAACTTTGGTCCGAACTGACGACTGACGGTTAATGGACCACGATCTAACGGTCTAGATCCATCCTTCCTACACACACTACAGAGACTAAAATCTAAGCAGCTTAACCCGATCCAACGACCAACGGGATTCCTGAATGAGATCCCAACGGCTCAGATTGTCCCACCTTGTGCATTCTTCCACTACTTCGTAGATGTGGAAGGATCAACAATCCAAATGTTCTCATGGAGCTTGGGGGACCTATGGTCCCTATTTCCTCGCTATTCATGAAGATAGAGGGAAAAAGGGAAAGAGGTGTAATGCTCTTACTACTTTTTTCAATCTGATGGTCGTGAATGACCATGGGTCTTCCAACAAGATCTCATCCATCAATTCGTTACTTATCCCTCCACTGCTACTTCGAAATCTTAAGACTTAAGCGTTCAAGTCCTTTTTCTGGGTTCTTGGTGAACCTTTCTGAGGGAAAGTCTCTGTGACGAGATCTATTCTGGGGCATCCTTGGAGATGGGTAAGGGAAAGCAGTTTCTTGAGAACAGGCTGGAAGCCTAAATTAGTTCAACCTAGGCATAATTAGATTCCTTTATCAACGTACGTCATGCATGGTTTCCTCTGTTATGAGCATATATCTATTCATTCTTATCAAACACTGCACATACATTCTTACACAGAAATCATTCACAATTTCACAGTTCTATGAGCATATACATATATATATCATTCTATGAATTTCAGGATGCAATATGGTAAACACTTATTAGAAATAACACCAGAAATGGGTGTGACTACTGATAGGGGTGCTTGTTTCCACCCAACCGTAGGCGTAGCGACTCCCAGCAGATTTACCACTAGCCACCCCTAAGCTAAGACCATGACATCATGAGACTACGTCTCTCTGCCTACCAGTGACTAGGAGCGAAGGTTGCAATCCTCCCTCTCTGTTATCACTCACTCTGCATAATGCCAGAGTTTCCCCTTTTAATCGAATCTTCCATACGCCTTATCCTCTCGCGAGGTTGCGTGTGGCGCGATTACCCTTGTGCTGGTCAGTCATGATGGCTCTACAGATAGGCGGTTCATCTCCCCATCCCTCATTAAGCCATCAACCTACCAGCCTGCAAGGCATTAAATTCAGGGCCAGCGAGCCACTTTTGGTTCTCCAGGCCAGTGGAGTCCAAATACGGTGTTAATTCTCGGTGGAAGTTAACGCCACCTTTCCAGGTGCCCTCCATCGCCATCATGGTCTCTTTTTCTGCACATCCCCTCTCAGCAGTCCTACAATAAATTCAAAATGTTATTCACATTCATTGACCTCTTCCTCAAGGTCCATTTACATCACATATTCTCATTTATGAGTTTGCCATAGTTCTTGGCCAGTCCAGTTATATTTACAAGCTGGGGGAAATAGGGTGTTACAATGTGACTGACCCTGTCCTCCTGAGACCGTCCCAAGAATTGGCGGTGATATGAAATTTGATTGATTTGGTGAGCATCACTGAAAACAAATGCAGTAAGCTAAACGTTCTACCTTTTGGAGAGGTTTTTTGGTAATTTTTTTTGTTTGATTTTGCTTGAAATTTGGTGATGAATGGTTGGATTTGCAGATGCAGATTTAATTTGAGTGGCTAAGTTTGTATAATTCAAGTGCCCCAGGGGATTTTCAACATGCTGAATCCATTTATTCATTCAAAAGAGCAATTTAAACAAAAAAAAACTAAAATTTTGTCAAATTTACATCGTCAGATGCCAGATTCCAGCCAATTCTTACCAAAAACCCTAAAAAAATAGAACGTTATCCAACTCCTAAACAAACTGAATGTCAACATTGTCAGTCCATCAAGATAGAAAGAAAATGGAACGCAATGACAATGGATGATGGAAACTCTTCAATTGTGTGGAAAATTTTCATTCTTCAACATGGAAAAATATGAAGTGATCATCATATTCACTTCTAATTGCAGCTGTCAAATTCAATTGGACTATTATTTTGATGACTTTCCCATTGGCATTGGCATTTTTGTTATAAAATTTCAAACATATAATAAAATTTATTTAAATGACTTTTCCATCTTCTGTCACGGATCATAAAATTTCCAAGGAAATATAAAGTTTGACGATGTCAAAAGATGAATTTTAGATATCCTTATACCCATCGCCATCTTTTATGGATTTATCTTCTCGTGGATTCGTAATTTCTCTCTCACACCCATCGTTTCTTTCACCTCCCATCTCATTAAATGAAATCAAATCACTGGGAGATTATAAGGAATGGATTGGAATTTGAAATCCAATCTACCCGTCAAATTTGATGGTGACAACAATTTTATCAAATATTTTAAGCAATTTAGTTCACTTTTTTGAGAGATAATCCTGGACTTTGACCAATCGCCTCGTAATCGACATCAAATTCCATCCTCTTTCATATTTCCCCTCGTAATATATTAAGGAATTGACGGTGATATGTAAGTTGATTGATTTGGTGAGCATATTCAGAGATGGAAACAAACTAATGGCCATCAACATCCTATCCAATCCCATGACGACTAGCAATTGGAGGTTGAGGAGTAGCTAATTATTTTTGTCCCTTTTCTTCCACTCGCCAATCAGTGGTTCACCACTAAAGCCCACAAAATCAATAGTCAAAACATTTGCGCGCCATGTCCACCTCCATGGCTGTCAAATCCCCAGTAACCCCTTAATTTATCATTGAACAAACTGACACCATGCATGCCCGTAAACTAGTGGTGAAGTGATCATATTCACCCATGTTAAATATTTCAAATTTGAATCCAAATATATGAATCTAAATCAGAGGATGATATAAATAAGAAGTTAACTTTACGATTAAAATATTTAAATAGAGATATATCAAATATATCAAGTGAAATATCTCTTCCCTAGTTTGTTGAAGATGATCGAAATAACAAAATCCTCCGAGCCAACTAGGAGTCTAGCTGATTTCCTATCTCCATAAAACCTTTCGGTTTCTTGACCCTCTGTGCCTGCGACTCCAAGAAAAGAAAAGCACATATGTTCTAAGAAGACTCGCAAGAATTATATCTTCCAGGAATTAACCAACCTCCCAACCTCCAATCTATCAACCTCCTCTCCTATTTATCAAGTTTCCACACACCCTTCCCCAAGTCTCCTCAACCAACGTCATTAACAACCATCAACCTCCCTTATCTAGATTTTTGGGGGAAAGTTAAAATAAAACTAAAATATACATTATTTGCATAAATAACAATAAATAAAATGCAAAGTCTTTCTTCTCGTGATAGCTTATACATGCACTTTGACAATTTTCCCAAAATGAACATGACAACCCACCATGCTCATTTAATTCATCATACCAACCGTCAATCAAGTCAAAGAAAATATTTATTGATACTAGATATTTTTTTATGCAATATAATTTACATAGTCATTAAACCATTCAATTAAATACTTAATAATTTAGTTTAATAATTAATACATTGATTAATTTTACTAGTGTACATGTGTAGGGTATGTATGCGTAGCTAGCGGACACATAGCATGCACATGTGCTAATGATAATCAATCATTGCATTTAGTGCATTATTCATGTATGATCATACCAAGGCATGTAGGACAACATGTGCATAATTCAATAAAAATAACTAACAACTACAATAATTCATCCATAATTGATCATTACACTTAAAATATAAAAAGAGAATAAAAATGAGTGTTTTGGAACCAAATGATAAACAATAGTGGTACATCTAATTCCCAGGCAAGAATATCAACTAACATCGAATCATCATTCCTTCCTAACTTACTTCCATCTACCCTAATATACTTTCCTCTATTGGACTAAGATGGAGCATTAAGTGTATTGACCTAACTCGATATAGAACCCGTAAGTGGAAGTGTCATACATATCGGCCAAACTTCCCCAGTAGGTAACTAACAATGGTCATCACACGTCTAGGGGAGCGTGAATTCACACAACGCTCCCACGACTCCAGGATTCAGAGGATAAACGATGGTAAATACCTACACCCCTCATCATAGAACTAGGGTCAACACCCCACATAAAGCCATACTATGCAA
Source organism: Picea sitchensis (assembly GCA_010110895.2). Taxonomy (NCBI): domain Eukaryota; kingdom Viridiplantae; phylum Streptophyta; class Pinopsida; order Pinales; family Pinaceae; genus Picea; species Picea sitchensis. The sequence continues at coordinate 39,095 of SNQJ01S0100338.1, read as the reverse complement.
CTATTGTTCTTAGAGTCACGTCATCAAACAACCACTCTAGGCAAACTATGCGTCATGGCAAAACCACACTTACCACAGATCATAACAATATTTTGAATGATAAATTAAATAATAAGTACAACTTATAACATACACTATCTTCTTGATGTCTACAACATCCAAGTTATCTCAACACTACAATCATTTAGCTATCACTTGAATTTTGCCTCAAGCTTTGTTCTGTTTTCTTTATCAATATGGACAAATGCTTCACAACCAAAAGTCTTCAAAAAAGAATAGTTTACCTTTTTTGGATACGGTGTTAATGATTTTGGTTATCACTTATGGGATTATGAAAATCACAAAATCATTAGGAGTAAAGATGTTGTATTCAATGAGAAGGTTATGTACAAAGATCAGTTGCAGGGAAAGAAACAAGAAAAAGAAAAACCAGAATACATAGTGCTTGATGAGATCACTAAAAAAATAAATTCCAAAGGTACCAGAAAATCAAAATGTACAACAACAAGAGAAACAGGTACCTCAAACTCCTATTGATGTACATTTTGATTTTCTGATACCTTTGGAATTTCTTTTTCAGTGATCTCATCAAGCACTGTGTAGTCTGGTTTTTCTTTTTCCTGTTTCTTTCCCTGCAACTAATATTTGTACACGACCTTCTCATTGAATATGACATCTCTTCTTCTAATGATTTTATGATTTTCATAATACCATAAGCGATAACCAAAATCATTAACACCGTATCCAATAAAGGTACACTTCTTTGATTTTACCTCAAGCTTTGGTTTATTTTCTTTATCAACATGGACAAATGATTCACAACTGAAAGTATTCAAAAAATAATAGTTTACCTTTTTACCTGTCCATGCTTCCTATGGAATTCTACCATCCAAAGAGCTTGAAGGTCCTCTATTTATTAAATAAACAATAGTATCTAAAAAATCTTCCCAAAACTATAAGGGCAAACCAACATGCAATTTCATACTCCTTGCACGCTCCATGATTGTCTTGTTCATCCTTTATGACACACTATTTTCTTGTGGTATTCCTGGAACTGTCTTCTCTCTATGAATCTCATGGTATGAATAGTAATCATAAAACTCATTTCTGTAATATTCACCTCCATTGTCTGATCTAAGACACTTCAACCTTTTTCTTGTCTCATTCTCAACCAAAGCTTTCCATTTCTTAAAAGTATCAAAAACATCATATTTTTGTCGAATGCAACAAACCCAAGTTTTTCTAGTTGCATCATCAATAAAAGTAACATAATAGCGAGAGCCACCGAGATATGATACCTGAGCTGGTCCCCATAAATCTGTATGCACAAGATCTAAACTTTCACTCTTCTTTTATTTTCTCACTCTAAGAAATATGACTCTCTTATGTTTTCCATAAACACAATGCTCACAGAAATCCAAATCAATTTGTTTAAGATCTGGCAACAAATTTCTTTTGTGAAGTATCTGCATCCCCTTCTCACTCATGTGTCCAAGCCTATGATGCCAAAGTTCTATATCCACTCCTGTAGAATCTAAAGAGATAGAAGAGTCAATATTACCAGTACATAAATTCAATGTACTTACCTTCTCTCCTTTTTCTATCACTAATTATCCTTTGGTGACCTTCCACACCTTATCTGTAAATATGGATATAAAACCTTCACTTTCCAACTACCTTGTTGAAATTATATTTTTCCTTAGATCTGGAACATGTCTTACCTCTTTCAACAACAAAGGCAGAGTATGTTGCTACTACAGAGGATAGTAAAGAGATGATTTGGTTACAGAGGTTTATGGAGGAATTGGAAAAGAAGCAAGAGAATAGCAGGTTCTACTGTGATAGCGAGAGTGTCATTCATCTTTGAAAGAACTCAACCTTCCATTTGAAGACTAAGCATATACAACTCAGGTACCATATCATATGATACGTCTTGGAAGATGGAAATTTGAAGTTATAAAAGATACACACTAGCCAGAATTCTGCAAACATGTTAACAAAGGGAGTAACCAAGGAGAAAATGAGTTCCTTCTCAGTTCAGTTGGTCTTCAAGCATGAAGGTGAAGATGAGAAATTTTCTAGATCCAAGGTGGAGTATAGTCTAGCAGGTACAACAACAATGGAGTTTTTGTGATCAGTATCCAAGTGGGAGATTGTTGGTTGTGGAGCCTGATTATCTTCCTGTTTCATAGGTCTTTGTTTTCAACCGTGTTTATACCCCATGAAGACTGTACACCCCTCCACATGGGGAGGTTGTAGGGGGGGATTTCCCCCCCTTCTTGTTCCAGGGGTCTCATCCCCTCGGATGGGGGTACGGGGGCAAGCGGGCCCCCGAAGGAAAAATTTCCTTGTAAATGTATATTGTAAATTCATAGTAAATCTGGACCATTCATTATAAGGTCATAGATCTGACGGTAGAAGTTATGTTAGGGTTTTATTCCCTAGAAGACAACCCTCTTTTATGAGGGAATTGTATTGTGGTTGTGTATAATTTCAAATATTGTATTATGAGAGAGGAAACTGTGAGAGAAAGAAGAGGAAGTTACAACAGGTGTGGTGTAGGTTGTATCTCTTCATTTGCTGGATAATAATAAAGGAAGGACTTGGCAATTTCTCTGGTAGACATAGCCCACACTAGGTGAATCACGTATATCTGTGTCTCTATTGTATTGTGTATCTTTTGTGTTTTATTTCCTCATTTTTTTTTATTGCTCAGCGATCCTGTTTTTCTAACAATTATTTGATTCCATTAATATATACAACAGGACATGGGAGCTTCACTAGAGTTAGTTGGATGAGATAGGTGGCATTGTCGCCATGACAATGGTCTTTCATTTGGACCATATGATCAGTGCGAAGAGTGCACATGATGAGATATAGACTATGTTGGAGTGGTTCAAAGACATTGCAACAGGCCTTGGGAGTGGTGGACTTCCAATTTGGTGGTGGGATCCTGGCATTCATCAGAGTGATAGATTTCTTTAGATGATGAATATGATTGACAATGTCATGTCAGTGATTGGGCTACGTCTTTGTGAGGATATTGTGAGGTGATTTTTTGATATTTTTTCTATAGGATGAGGTAAATTTTCCCTCGTGATACCCAATATTGAGTCTATCCGCAAGTTGGTAGACTATGACTTCACTAAGATGCCTGGGTGAGACATCATCCAGGATAGTGAGTTCAATCCTTTCAGGAATTTCATCTTGGGGGCATAGGAGAGGAGAGATAAGTCTGAGCATGGTGATCAGAAAATTATGACCAGAGGGGTGCGGGGTTAGCATGATGGTTCCTCGTGGAGGTTAGCTTGGGACCTTGGGACTATAGAGTTTGACAAATCGACATTCAATACAGATGAGATGGCTAGTTTTTTCTTTCCAGAGTTTACTCTTGAGATGATTAGGATTGGATGCGTGGAGAAGTGGTATTCTAAGGAGTTAACCAAGTTTGTGCAACTTACAATTGTATGGCTTATCAGAGGTAGCCAAGGGGATTTTTGTGTTAGCATCGTGCAAATCAGTGCTATGAGAAGATAGTGGCAGATCATGTTGATAGATTGCATCAAAGGTATACCGAGGGAATAGAGGGAAGATAGTGGGTGTGCAACATTTTTCCAGTTAGTGGAGTTCACACACTTCCCGACAATCTCTTCAAAGCATGGGGTAGCACAAGTGACATAGCCATCCAGTGGATAGATGTTTAGAGGCCATAAGAAACCCAAATTTATTGCCAATGATCATGACAAAATTCTTTCTATGATATTCAAGATCGAGTATAACAGTGTATTTGTAGGTCGTGACTTCACCAGGAGGCCTATGCAGACTACTATTCATGATAGTAGGTTCGTCCCTTACAAGTACTTTGGCTTGGAGTCCCAGGAGAGGAGGATACATAAGGGGCAGGATGATCAGACGATTATGATTAGAATGGTGCAATGTTAGCATGGTGGGTCCTTTCTGAGATTAGCTTGGGACCCTGGGATCTCAGTATTAGTCAGTCCAATAGTTGATACAGAGATAGGAGCCAGTATTTTCTTTCATGAGATTGGATCCCTAGTAGAGCAGTGCTTTGAGAAGTTGATCGATTTGTTGCAGTATCGAGTTTCTCTACTTATTGGAAGTATTCATGAGGTTTCTTGAGTCAATACCTTGTTGGATCACACATTGAGTGGAATATGCTTCACATCTCCCAAGGTGGTTTTGGACCCTGGTATCATTTTCAATTTTAGCCTGGTTCAGTCAATGGGGCATTTGGTTCTCATAGTATTACTTTAGGACAAGTAATCTTTGGGAAGGGAGGACTGTGATGTCTTCATTTTTGGATTTCTCTGCTTTGTAGTTGGATTTGACCTTCGAGGTTTATGCCAGCCTGACCAGAGAGTTAAATGGAGGTTAAAAGTGGGATCATAGGGTTTGAGGGAATTGTATGAGGCCCATCCTATCCCATTTACCATATTTTATCATCGAGATCATTTGTGTACAGTTTGTTCTTGGTTCTGTGGCATTCTGACGATTCGCATAATTTGGCTTATTATTGAGCATAATTTAATTAAATACATTATTGGTGTTATTCATATCATATTATCTGAGAGAATACCTTGGTGTAATAACTTGTTGGAATCAGGACAAAAAGATCTCAAGTTTGGGACGATGAGAAAGGGGCTTCCGACATCCAAAAATGTCTTAAATCTAATTAATCACTTTAGGACATTAAAAAGGGAATTAATTAATTGATTCTTTAATGTCATCGGAGCGGGAAATTAATCTTTTTAAAAAAAGGTGACATTGAGTAATTGGAAAAAAGGCGCCTAAGTGACTATTGAATTAAAAAAGTCACTTTAACTTATTAAAAGGGTAAAAAGGTCGCAAAAGGGTCAATGAGGGAATACACGGAGAATGAGGGGCACCCTCTCTCATTGTGCATATTGTTAATTTCTAAAACAGAGTTGAGACAACTCTTGTGGCTTTGGCTCTTGGGATGAAAACCCTAGAGAGTTTGGAAGATTGGTTTCAATGGTGAAACTATCCACCCTAACTGGTCGAAAGAAGGAGATCATACATATTTCTTCATTATGCTTCATTTGCAACTAAGTTTATCTTCATGTCGCTAGGATTTCTTGCTAGTGGTAGATTTCTTTTATTGCAGTTGAGTCATTTTTTTTAGCAATAGAGTCTTGTCATGTGTGGGTCGAATCTTTATTGAGGAGACCAATTTTATCAAGGATAATAGAGTTAGTGGGACACTGGCTAAGTTTTATACCAATATGGGTGCATTTCTTAAATCTAGGCAGTATATTTACTTGTTATTCAAACCTTTCCATTTGTTGGATGTGTACTTTGCAAGAGGGTCGAATTAAATCTATTTGAGTAGTGAATCCTAGTGTGGGGTTCGATTCATCTACCAGTGGACCAAGAACTTCCTTTTTGGTCAAGTTGAGTGTTGTGGGCCTACATTTTTTCTTGTTGGGTGCATTAGGACTTTGATGGGTCGAAATACGCTGGTACAAGTCTGATCTCTCCATTGTTTATATCGATTTTTGATGCAACATATCCTTAGTATTGGTGGGAATTATTTTATGAATCTGTTGGGTGGATTTTGGGCCATTTACAACCTTATTTATTACAAAATTTCACAAAGGAAACCCATAACAACTATATATCGGGTTCCTCAGTTTGTTGTGTGTTGTGTGTTGGGTATTTCCTAATGTACTTAAGCTAGCTTGAATAATTGAATGAAGAAAATATATTTGACTTTGTATTGTTGTTCCATTGACAAATCATAGTAGAATTCAACTTTTCTTATAAACTATCGGAAAACAATTGTATACAAACTATTTGTTGAAATGTTTGAACAACAAAACTAAGCAAAAAATTCAAAAAACTTAGTGGGGATATTACATAGGAATACATCAAAATGAAGCAACTACACCAAAAATATCAACCACACAATTAATTAACTGTAATAGACAATGATATTTACCTTGGATAAACTTGAAGTAAAAACTCTATCAAGGAATGGCTATGTTAAATCTTTATTTTTTGGTAATTGCAGAAATTACAATGGTGTCTAGCTGTTTGAAACATCTAACAAATCACATAATAGGAATTTACTTAACGTTCCTTCATTATTATGCCAAATAACCCCTTCTTAGTCGTTGTGTATAGGTTTATAGGCAATACTAGATTTACTGGGAGTAACTGGAAGGCCAAGTGTGCTCGTCTCTTTAGCTCCCCATTCGTAGTTCTCTTTCTCCCTGATTTTGTCTTCTTGTTGGCCGTGTTCCTCTTTAGGGTTAATTTTAGTTGTTGTCCCTTTGATTTTATCATTTACATTGGAAATGTGTCACTTTGTAGGTGAGTGGTAGTTGATTGAGCTAATGTGTGGGAATTCACACTGTCAATTGCAACCTCATACATTTTCATCATCTTCTTTAGTCATGAGCTTTACTTCCATAGACAAAGTACTTCTAATTTTTTCAATTGCATTATGTTGATTTGAGCCATAACCATTTGATGTTTATTATGAATTCGTTTTAGATCACATTGGAACATGTCACAACATTAGTGATGCACATTTCTCTCAATAAACTCAAATTATGGTTTGCACCTAAGATCACATTATGCACTAAATTATCCATTGTGCACTAGTTGTGAACATAGTGCACTGGATGATACACAAGTAATGGTTGAATGGATTATGTGTTCCTTATGACATCATTTTTTCAATATTTTGTTTATTGAGGCACCACTAATAATAAATCTTTTGTTTATGTGAGGCACCACTAATAATCTATAGAGAAATTAATTAGGTGGAATCAACTCAGTGTTGAGCATTACGTTTTGTGGTGCATAAATTAATTAGGTGGCTTCAACTCAGTGGTGAGCATTATGGTTTAAGGTGCGTATATTAATTAGGTGGTATCAAATCAATGTGAGCATTATGTTTTGAGGTGCATCAATTAATTAGGTGGCGTCAAATCAGTGGTGATCATTATGGTTTGAGGTGCGTATATTAATTCAATGACATCAACCTAGTGGTGGGCATTATGGTTTGAGGTGCATTGCTTTTACTAAAGAAGTTTTGATTGAATTTTGGATCTCCTACCCATTGGTATCCTCATGCATTTATTGTATGATAAAATTCTAAAGAAACATAAAATATGAAGAGTAATGATGAAGTGATTGTGACCACATTAACATTATAGTCATAGTCTATGCCCACCTATAACACTAGCACATTTGCATGAATAGTGGACCGTGAACATCGATAGGGATCACCATCTATCAATTGTACAAACATCTTTCATTCACCAACCATAAATATATCTCTAATCCCCTAATTAATAGTCAAACAACTAAATTATTGGATGGTGGAGATTAAAATAAAACACAACTATGGAATATATCTCCACTATTCAATCTTGCACCTTCCATCCTATTTCCAAAATAATAATATCTATGAATATAACCATTGTTTTGATGACTTTTCAATACACTTTATCCATAGCCATGGCATATTTGTGATAAATTTTCTCAAAATATGAAGAATAGTAGTGAAGTGGTCATGCACTAACATCATATTCTAAGTCTAGGCCCACCTCCAAGTTTGGCAATTATTTTGATTGATAGATTTACCACGAGCATCCTTGAGATAAAATCAGGAAAGAAACATAATATCTTTAGAGTAATGGTGAAATGATCACAACTCAAGCTCACCTACAATCATTTTGATGACTTTTCGATCTTCTCGCCATTGGCATTTTCGTGATAAAATTTCTAACTTACAATAAATAAATTTGCTCTCTCACTTGCAGTTTCTTTCACCTCCCGCCAATATTCACCGCTAAGCGCAACTGTCAAATTCAATTTCACCATTATTTTGATTTCTTTTCTATATTGTGGTGGCCATCAACATCGTATCATCAACCATATCAATAACACAACCTACCATCCATGTAAACTTGTCAGGAACATGCACTCACTTTAAATGTTTCACCCCACAAACTTAGTGGTAGTGGTTTTGTGTATCCTCTGAACCAACAGACCATCGTGGCCTAGCGTACAACATCATCATCTATGGGAATGGATTTGTCAAAAGAATAGTCTATATATTTATTATTATTATTTTTAAACCAAAAGGTATTCATTAAACAAGTGATGTATTGTACTCAAGCATACAACGATTACATATAAAAGAGCAGAGTCCTGCACCAAAATTGAGTGTAATCGTAGACTATCTAAGTAAAACTCTAAAGCCTTTTATATATAGGAATTCCAAACAGTTATACATGTAACATGCTTTACATATTGTTTTGACAAAAAAACTTTCCTGTAATACATGTACCGGTCAAGGGGGTGCACTATCCTAAACTTCCCACCCATCTGCAGAGTGAGGGGAGCCAATTTCCTCCACTTCCATTGGGTTGTGTGTCTATCCAATTGTTTCCTCTTCATGAATTCCTTCCTATAGCAAATTCCTTGAGCCATGATTATTGGGGGCAAGAGAAAATGAGTCTAATCATTGTGGGAGGACTTGTGCTCCAAGATGTTGGCACTTTGCCTCCAATGCATCAATCATGTGTTTTTGTTGTAGGAGAAGGTTCATTATATTGGCAACATTGGTAGTATTGGCATGCTCTAACTCAGCCATCTACGGGGAAATGTATAGGGAGGAACTATTGTTTTCTTGGATAATCTCTTCATGCCACTGAAGGAATTTTTTGACTTCCTTCCTCTCTACGTTGTCCATAACTATCCCACACAAAATGTACATAGGAAAAATTAGACCATAAGACCCCCAATCTGAAAGTTCCAATGTCAACTTTGAAAAACACAATTAGAAATGGATTAATTCTATTCTAGTAAATGAAAACATAGATGAAATTACCAACACTAGAGGCGTTCACCGAAGAAAGTGGTTAGAGAACCATGGGTTTCCTGGTTTGATCTTGTAGTGGCATCGACATCAAATACAATAATTCCCCCAAAGTTTCCACCTTCTCTCGCTCGAAACCACTCACAATCCTGCTAAGTCTAGGCTAGAGCCATTTCCCTACTGTTGACACAGGGGAAGACCCAGGGTTCAACGCTACAACAATGCACCAACAAAACCCTAACTACCGACCCTTTCGGTAACACCTGCGAAGCAGATGAAGTCTCACCTGAGGTAGAGGAAAGGGTGGTTGCAGGACTCAGGTGTTTGCAACCTTAGCTAGGACATAGATCTGTGATTATAATACTTAACAGAGCACTTAGCATCGATAGTTCACCAATATTTAACCACTATCTACTCCGCAGTTAACATAGAGCATCGCATCATTCACTCAGATCTGATGTATCTAAGAACTTATCATAGAGAGGTAGATTAGATCTAACAAATTCAAGCACTAAGCACATTCACATAGGTAAGATATAACATCCATGTATATCATTAGCACAAAGAATAAACAAACCTATCTATCTATATCAAATCACTTAGCAGGTAAAGACATAAAAACATCAAGACATCACACAAAGCAGAGCAACACAACATATACGTGGTTCACCCCCACCTTGGGGCTACGTCCACCAACTCTTCTTTTTTATTATCTTCAGTAAAGCTTCTTACAGGCACATAGCATCAAAATCCTACTCCGCAGAAGACAGGAGATCTGCATGCACTCTGCCAAATCCTCCTTCTTCAAGCTAGGTTATAGCACCAAGCCTTCTTACAATTACTCTCCTGTAACTCTGCAAGTATTGCACAGTATGCACAAAACACTTACAATCCTTTGATCACATAGATCTAGCACTTAGCCCTTCCTATCACATAGATATGCATATCTTGTCTTTCTCTTACATAGCCTAGACATCTATTTATACATTACAAAATAGGCCTAAACATGGGCAAACCCATGGGCTGACATTCCCATACCCATTACATATTCACAATCCGAAATAGGACCCAAAAAGGGGATCAAGATCCCACGATATCCGCTTCGTCTTGCGCTCTGCCTTCGATAGGCTGTCTAAGTCCCAAAATAGGTCAAACTTAACCAAGGATCTCCCAAAACTTGGTCAAGGGCCAATAGGCCCCCAACACTCACCCGTGACTCGTCCCGAGTCACTCTGATCTGGGTAGTTATGCTTCGAAAGCCTAGATCTTGGCTCGAGCTGTTTCGACTTGCTGTTGTGCTACAACCTCCTATTCAGTGAACTCTTGGATGGTTGCATCATTGATAGGTCCCTCCAAACATTGTTCAACTGCGGTGACAACCTGCTCCAGTTCTACTCCTCGGCTTTCAACTTCTGTGAACAATTGGTAAGCCTTATCTTGTACAAGTTCGAGCCTCTGAGTTACTTCCATAACTCTACTCTGGATAGTGTGGATCTACTGCTGGGTGGTGTGTTTCTCTTGAGATCACTTCATTCTTTCCACAACTGACAGGGGATTCAACTGCGCCTGTATCGTTTCATCTTGATACTTTGCCTCTTGGAGCTGCGACTCCAGTGCCTCTAGTTCTAGGTTCTCTGTGAGTTGCTCATAGGTTTGGGCAATGCGATCAGTAAGTTTCTTATATTCCATAGCAAGAGATTTTATTCTCTCAACTATGCTTCGAGTAGTTGCTTCTCTTTGATCCCTCACATCCTGTGGAGTCTCGGGCACTGCGTGTAGCTCTAAGTCTTCTGTGCGTTGTTGTAGCTTCTGGATCACTTCTGTGAGCTTCTTGATTTTCTCTGTGAGCAATTGTTCTTTTCCTTGGTCCATCTGTGCTTTTTATTCATCGAACTTCGCTTGGAGAGAAATCGTTTCCTGTTCTGCAGCTCGACGTTGTTCTACAAGTACTCCCTATACTTGCGTCAAATCCTTGGTGGCTTTTTCTATTTCCTCTTGGGCTCGATGAAGATGAGCTTCAGTGGCATCTTCTAGTCGATAGAGTTGGGCTGGATCATCTCCCAACTCTGGTTCTCCCGACACAGTGGAGACTGCACGACTGGAATGAAGGGTATGTTGTACCCTTCAAAGTTCGAATTCAATCCTATCATACATTTCTTCTTGCTTGGCCTCTTGTTTCTATGCTATTTCTAGTAAAGCATCATTCAAGGCTGCTATGATGAAATCAAAATCGTCGAAGGTGAGGATAGTATGCATCTTGGTCATGGAGGCTTTAGATTTCTTTCGAGATGAAGGTTTCAGGGGGGAAACCTTCCTCTTCTTCAAGGGGTCAACCTCGTCTCTGGGTGGTGTTACTTCGTTGAGATTCTGTTCAGCTTCTACTTCGTCACCACCTCCTCGGTTAGGTGACACTGAAGGAGTCTTTCCTGAGGTGTTGCTTAAATTTTGGACCTCCTCGGTCTTCTTCTGTCTTTTTGTACCAGGTGTAGTCTATTCTTTATGAGTGTCCTCTAGGCTGTCAATATCAGATATTTCTATGGGGTTGGCGGGGATAAGGAGATCAAAAGAGCATGCCTTAGTGATCTCCTCGAGGTCTTCTTCTGTAATATTATAATATGATTGGAGCTGCTCTTTATGTCCATCGGCCCATGCTGTAATGTAGGTGAAGTGTTGATCTACACTAAACTTCATCAGGGGTCGGAACCTCTGTAAAGTGTTTGGAGTCATGCGAGGCTCGAATTCGATGGCTCACTTCAGATAGAGGTAGTATGTATGGAACACAACATTCGACTACCACTGTTTGTTCATATCTGTTGAATACCATAGGGTAGCGAACTTTAAGGCAAGCGGTTCGAACGGCTCTATGTCGGGGAAGGTTGATCCTTCTGGTATCTCCCAAGCAATAAATGAAATGAGGAACAGAAGCTAGCTGAAATGAAATTCATAACCTGATTGTTTGCTTCTCTACAGTCTAGTTCCAACTGGTTAACTAGGTACTTCGCCCAGTTCATCTGTAGGCCTTCCATGCACTTCCCTACGAGGTCAACGACGAAGCCGGTGACCTGCGTAGGTTGGTTCTTCCTTACTAACTTTCCATCTATCAGTTGACATGCGAGGTGCATTGTGCCACTCTAGATAAAAGCTACATTGTAGCCTCTTGTTCCCTTCTTGACATCGCCATAGGTATCCTTGATCTTCTGTGCTAGCGCGCGATCTGCGGCTTTTACTGGATACAAATCTTGTGGGTCAATTCCTTGCATACTTAGGCCTGAGATCCTTTATATCAGTGTTGGGTCAACTGTAATACAATGGTCTAGCCATAAGTAACTTCCATGGTAACACGATAGTAGCAGCTTGACACAGGCATTGACTTCCTGGTGTTGTCCAAAGTGTGGGATCTTCATGACGTTCAGCAGGGTGGACTGCGCAAGGTTCATTTTCCACGATTGAGGAATAATCTTTGAGTTCTTTCCTTTAGTTCTAGTCAGGTACTTGTATGGGGAGAGCATTACATAGATATTTCGATCTCTGAGGTTGAAATCACTGAACTTCAATGTTGTAATCTTGTCTTGTTCTGATCAAACTACGCATATCCCCTTCGGGAGGTACACAGTAACTAGGGTATATTCGAAATCGTGAGGTACACTATCATGATTCACCACGCTAGCCAGAGGTGGGATGTAATCGGGCAGTATGGATGGAATCAACTTTGCGTTGGCTAGGTTGTCTCTGTGCTTAGTTCTCTTCTCTACTGTTGGTCAGGATGGCCCCGATATGCGAGCAATCGATAGAGAGTCTTGAAGTCCTTTCATCGATGACTCTTGTACACCTATAGACATCAACATGACTCTTTCAGTCATGAGGTCGATCAGAACTTCTTCAACAAATTTATGTGCAGCACTGAACTCGTCCAACATACATTCTTGGGGTTGGAAAGCTTGGGTGCGGGGGGTAGCTTAGACACTGCAATGGGCTAGAGGGAAATAGTGCAATGATCACTGTGTAAAATCAATGAGTCTGTGGGCTCAGATTTAGAGTTAGAAAAAGTGTTCTCGATGCATGGTGCGGCGGGATAAATAGATAACTTGGAAAGATATCTCTTGCAATGGGCGAGAAGCCTTCATTAACTTTGTTCTTTCCATTATGGCATGGTCCAACGGTCTGGTGGCGAACCATAAATGTGTTTTTACCCATTAGGAGGGTCAGCCGAATGGTTCTATTGTTCCCAATGTCTATATTGCTTCACCATGGCGAAGTGCCATATGACGTTGTTTTGTTATCGCGACGAAGCTCCAATTTTGCAAATTTTCTTTCTGCGAAGTTCCCTCTGGAACCTTCTATAACTTGTCGATCTTATCTCTTTTCTTACTTAGTTTTCTAGCCTTCTTTACAATGAGCTTTGTCTCGGTATTCCTTTTTCCATTATGATTCTTATCTTCTTTTGGCATAGTTACTTCGCGCTGTTGAGATTCTTTCCTAAGATTCGAGGGTGATACTTCTTCTTTACTTGGAATAGGTACTTCAATCTTCTGTGAGTCTTCTAGTGTTATTATAACTTCGACATCCGGGTCTCTAGTGTTAAATATCTTCAAAATTTTCTCATTTTCTTCAATCAAGTGTGCGATCCTCTTATTCATGAAATCTTTTAACTCTTGATTATTTTTCTCTAAAACTTCTTCTTCTTCCTTCCTCTTGGCCTGATCTTTTTCAATCCAAGGTTTTCCTAGTAACATGGTAAATGGGGCGTCGTTCTCAATAAATTTAATAATCTCGAAATCCTCTTCTGTCGAATTTCCATTGGCGTTCATAGAGATCTGGGTGAGCTTTCCACATAGGTTTATCAACTTTCCTCTAAATAGCCCTATTCCTCCCAATGAAGGAGTCATAGTAGGCTTCCCTAAAAGTTCCCAAGATATTTTTGTCATGATATTCACTTGTGTTTCCTCATCTAGAACACAGTCAATGTCGAAGTCTCCTATTCTTGCTTCAAGGCATTCTTTTTCTTTGAAGATCTCTGATAAGATGACATGTCGGTGGTCATTCATGGTTTCTCTTATCTGTAGCAATACTTTCTTTGATTCTTTCTGGGGTTTTTCCATTTCTGGATTTGCCTTAGGGTTTTTTGGTCTCATGTTCATTCCTTCAAGCTTAGCAATCATTGTAGGGAAATCCAATACTTCATGGTCCAGAGCTTTGCAACAAAGACAACTAGGTCTTCTCCCAGGGAATTCCTTAGCAAGATGTCCTGGTTTTCTGCAACTGTAACAGAGGGTTAATCCTCTCTTTCTTTTAAATGATCCCCAACCTTTCCTATACTGTGCACTAGGATCATGGTAGCTAACCTGAAAACATTTCTTTCTAGAATCCTACATCCACTTGTTAGTCCAAACATTCTTTCTATGCATAGGTATACTATAGCTGTCACTATTCTTATCATATCTACGCATATCAAACCTTCTTTCATCTATTAGTGCCCTAGTTTTCAAGCTAGGACAGAATCCATCAAACATACCTAGATCCATACTTTTAAAACAAAAAATTTCCACTAATCTTACTTCTACAAAGTACAAAGCTTTCAGATCTAGAACTTTTCACTATTCTTACCTTTATCAGAGAACAAATCTTGAATATCTCTCCTTTTTAAGAAGAAATTCTCACTTTTACCTTTTTCAAAGCACAAAGCGTTCAGATCTTACCTCTTTTCTTTAGATCTGACCTATTTTCTTTAGATCTGACCTCTTTTATTTAAATATGACCTCTTTTCTTTAGATCTGACCTCTTTTATTTAGCACAGACCTCTTTTCTTTATCACAGAGCTTTATAAATCAAGTAGAATACTGTGCACTAGAGCAACATATGTACACACAGAGCTTTCATAGGTCAAGTAGAATGTTGTGCACTAGGGAAACAGATCTACACACAGAGATTTCACAGTTTCAGGTTGAATCTTTGCACAAAGCTTCTTCTTCCTCAGTTCCCAACAATCACAGTTTCAAGTCCCGGCAACAGAACAATTTGTTGGCATAGGGGCAGACCCAGGGTTCAACACTACAACAATGCAACAACAAAACCCTAACTACCGGCCCTTTTGGAAACACCTGTGAAGAAGATGAAGTCTCAACTGAGGTAGAGGCAGGGGTGGTTGTAGGAGTCAGATGTCTGCAACCTTAGCTGGGACACATATCTGTGATTGTAATACTTAACAGAGCACTTAACACTGATAGTTCACCAATATTTAACCACTATCTAATCCACAGTTAACACAGAGAATCGCATCATTCACTCAGATCTGATGTATCTAAGAACTTATCATAGAGAGGTAGATTAAATCTAACAGATTCAATCACTAAGCACATTCACATAGGTCATATCTAACATCCATGTATATCATTAGCACAAAGCATAAACATATCTATCTATCTATATCAAAGCACTTAGCAAGTAAAGACATCAGGACATCACACAAAGTAGAGCCACACAACATATACGTGGTTCACCCCCACCTTGGGGCTACTTCCACTAACTCTTCTTCTTTAATATCTTCAGTCAAGCTTATTACAGGCACATAGCATCAAAATCCTACTCTGCAGAAGACAAGAGATTTGTGCACACTCCACCAGATCCCCCTTCTTCGAGCTAGGTCATAGCACCAAGCCTTCTTACAATTACTTACCTGTAACTCTGCAAGTATCGCACAGTACACACAAAGCACTTACAAGACTTCGATCACATAGATCTAACACTTAGCCCTTTGTATCACATAGATATGCATATCTTGTATTTCTCTTACATATCCTAGACATCTATTTATACATTACAAAATAGGCCTAAACATGGGTAAACCCATGGTCTGACATTCCCATACCCGTTAGATATTCCCAATCCCAAAAAGGACCCAAAAAGGGGACCAATATCCCATGATCTCTGCTTCATATTGCGCTCCACCTTTGACAGGCTGTCGAAGTCCCAAAATATGTCAAACTTGACCAAGGATTTCCCAAAACTTGGTCAAGGGCCAACACCTACCTCACCCAACACTCCACTCCAATCTCACAGAGCCCTAAGAGGAACCTTAACCACCATAAAATCACCACAGACAAGGAGCACCATCTCTTCAATTCTCCCATGTTTCAATATGGAGACAAACCCAACACATTGAAAACCCTTGCTACTCCCAAGGCATAACAAGTGTGTGAGTTTCTCGGTGTGCCTGCCAACTATCCCATATCTCATCATATTCATATAGATCATTGAATGCATTAAATAGATAGAGGGAATCCACTATGTAATGGGGGTTCGACCATGTACCCCACTTTTTATACACAAACCTAGGCTTAGGGAAGATGCCACCTTGGCCTATTCATTAGCGATTTCATTGAGTTTCCACTTAATGTGAAAAAAGGTGACCTTGTTGGAACTAACAAACAATTTGTGGATCCTTGCAATGAGAATTCTCAATGCATTGCTCCTTGTCTCTGTATTGCCCACCATGGCTCTAATCACCAACATCGAGTCTCCCAATACAATTATAGTTTTGAGTCTCTCTTTCTATTTCCCCCCCCCCAACCACCCACTAAAATTCTCTGATTCAAGATAGTTTTAGTGGGTCCCCCCTTATAAATATTTTTTGCAAGGTATTGTGTCACTACATTATCGAT
>SNQJ01S0100338.1:0-15626 GCA_010110895.2 Picea sitchensis | reverse complement strand
CCATGTGCATGCATCCTCATATATAAACTTTACTCAAGGAAAGTATGTCTCTCTCTAGTCATGTGTCATATAGGTATGTGTAATCATGAACAAGTATAATATCCCTCACATGATCTTAGTCATCAACCCCTTTCTGATATTCAGTCTCTTAATACATCAACTACTATAAAAATATAAGATCTCAACCATGTACCATAAAAACCCTTAGCCATATGCCAAGAAATACAAGATGTGCCTCACAAGAAGTATCAATGAAGAATATACCAGCTGAGTATTTCTATAGATTTGACTTATGCAGAAGATCCCATGAAGCTACTAGTATCTCTAGGGAGAATCTTCAAATCTCCATTGCCATTCCTCATGCATACATCAAAATCCAACTATTCATAGAAATAAGACATTACTTTTGAACCAATGGCTGGATCTGATGTATCTGAGCACTTTAGACCTTCTTGGGAGCTTGATATCAGAATCTAGAACCTCTGCATCTTCATCTTTTTAAGTTTCCATGGATTTACCAACATGTACTCACCCTGTACACAACCATCCCACGTACATATTCTCCCTATACATAGACAACCCGCGTACCATACGCACCTTATACACAGACAACCCACGTATGCCTCAGAAAATAGTTTTTTCTATAAATCCAAGAATTTCGCCATCAACCCTTCGTGTTGCCTCAGACATTTTCCACTTCAGATGTATCCATAAGTATTTACAAGAAGCTTTACATAAGAAAATAGATATCCAATATGTACAAGTGTATCTTTAATGAGTGAGATTTGCCTCTTATTTATAACTTCATGTAGATTTACACTTTCCTTATTTTAGGGCTTCTTCATTTAAAATAAATTCTTTTGCAAAGCACTTTGACCCTTGGGGGATTCTATAAGACTCATGAGGGGTTCTCCAACTTCATATGGTCATAACTCTCTGACCATGATGAGTTATGTGACATTCCACATACCATCGAAAATGGCATGACAAGTAATATCCATATAGTATAGTTTCACTGACAAATTCACTGTCCTTCATCTCATTATTCCTTAATTAATCATGGGTTCTCTCACTCCGTAAAGCGTCTTCCCATGAGAGATTTCACCATAAGGGGACCACTTTGGAGTTGATCCATCTTTACTTCTTATAAACCATGACAAAACAATAATGAGTCATCTTTACATCAAACAATATTGGGTCCATTACCCAAACCTTTATTCTACGGGGCTTTCTTCAAGGGTTGACATCAATGAAAACCAACCTTAATCAACAATCTCCTCCTTTGGCATTGACGGAAACACTCTAATGCATTAGTGAAATCATATAACTCATGCTCCCCCTGGAACCATGCCTCTGTCCTCTTCATCTGATAAATCTTCTCCCCCTGGAACCATGTCTCTATCCTCTGCATCTGATAAATCTAAATCTGCTCCCCTTGGAACCATGCCTCTGTCCACTGCATATGATAAATCTGCTCCCCCTAGAACTATGCCTCTATCCTCTGCATATGATAAATCTCTCCCCCTTTGTCATCAATGGCAAAGGTATCTTTCCATCCGGGGTTTCTCCCTCTGACTGAATTGTCCTCTTATGGTTCTTCCTCGTGTACATCTAAGACATATAAGATAAACATTTAAAAAAAATTAAAAAATAATTCATTTTGGAGTAGAAATAACTCCAAGTCTTTGGCAAAGATATTCAAAGGCTTCCCATGGAAGTGGTTTTGTAAAGATGTATGCTACTTGTTCTTTTGTGCCCACATACTCAATTTTGATGTTCTTTTCTGCAACCTGTTCCCATAGAAAGTGATACTTTATTGGAATGTGCTTCATCTTGGAGTGCATCACCAGGTTTTTTGAGATACTGATGGCACTTGTATTATCACAATATATTGGAATGGGCTCATCACACTCAACCTGTATATCTTTCAAAGTTTGTTTCATCCAAAGAACCTGTGTACAACATGTTGATGTTGTAATATACTCTGCCTCGGCTGTAGATAGAGATATTGATGATTGTTTCTTTATTAGCCATGATACTAAACACTCACCCAAGTAGAACACTACTCCACTGGTGCTTCATCGATCATCAATACAATCTTCCCAATCTACATCTATGTAGTCAATTAGTGATAGATCCTTTTCTTTTGGAAACCATAATCCAAACTCTTCTGTTCCTTTGAGATATCTGAAAATCCTCTTCACTGCTAATACACGTGATTCCTTTGGTGCTTCTTGAAATCGTGCCACCTGTTCAACTGCCTACATTACATTTGGTCTGGATGCTGTCATATATGATAGGATACCAATCATTGACATGTATTTCCTTTGATCTGTAGACTTTGAATCATCATCTTTGCTCAAATTGCAACTGGTTTGCATGGGAGTGATAACTGGTTTACAATCTTCCATTCCGAACCTATTTAGCATTTCTCTGATATAATTGGTTTGAGAAATAAAAATTCCTTGGTTTCTTTGACACATATGAAGTCCCAGAAAGAAGGATAGTTCTCCAAGTAACGACATTTCAAATTCATTATGCATATCTTTTGCAAATTTCTGGCTTAACCTATCATCATCACTACCAAAAATAATATCATCAACATAAACTTCAATTAATAAAATATTACCTTGACTTACCTTGATGTAGAGGTTACTGTCTACACTTCATTTTCTAAACCTTGCCTACTGCAGATACTTATCCAGTCTAGAGTACCATGCTCTAGGAGCCTTTTTTAGACCATACGGGGCCTTCTTTAATTTACACACATAATCTGTGTTCTATGACAACTGAAATCCTTCTGGTTGTTCAATGCAGAATTCTTTTTCATGTTCCCCATTCAGAAAAGATGATTTTACGTCCATCTAATATAATTTAACATTTTTGGAGCATGCATAAGCTAAAAGAAAACAGATTGCTTCCATTCTGGAAACTGGGGCAAATGTCTCTTCAAATTCGATTCCTTCAATCTGAGCATATCCTTTACATACCAATCTAGCTTTGTTCCTTTTAACTTGTCCATATTCATTCAATTTATTTTTGAAAACCCATTTTGTGTCAATCACATTCTTATTCTTTGGTCTTGCAACCAATTCCCAAGTGCCATTTTTCTCTATTCGATCCAATTCTTCATCCATGGCATTATTCCAAAATTCATCCTTACTAGCTTCTTCAAAACAGTTTGGTTCAATTGTAGATAAGAGTGCTAGGTGTGTTTGTTCTGGTGAACAGATTCTTCTTCTAGCCTCAACTCCTCAATATTTGTTTCCAATAATCTGATCTGAAGGATGATTCTTCTATACTTGTTTACTGGGTGTCTTTGGAGACACTTGTTGAACTTTCTCTTCTTCTTTTGTTGGATTCTCTTCATCTTCCTCTTCTACTTCTTTTTCTTCTTCTTCTTCTTCTTCTAAGGGTTGTTTCATTGATTCATTTTCTTCCTTTGATTCTGGTCTGCCTATTTCATTAATTGTTACATTGATGCTTTCCACAACTTTGTTCAATCTTAGATTATAACACTTGTATGTTTTCCTTGTACTTGAGTAACCAACAAGTACTCATTTTTCCACACGAGAGCCAAACTTTCCCATTCTGCCATATTCTCTTTTGATATCGCATTTGCTTCCAAAAACTCTGAAGTGGTTTACATTTTCTAGTCTTCCTTTCCATAGTTCATAAGGAGTTTTTTCAGTGTTGTTTCTTAGCATTACTCTATTTTGAATATGAACTGTTGTATGCACTGCCTGTGTCCAAAAAATATCCATCAATTTTAAATTCATTAGCATTGTTCGATCCATTTCCTATACTATCCTGTTCTTTCTTTCAACAAATCCATTTTGTTGAGGTGTCTTAGCAACGAAGAATTTCCTTTTTATTCCATGATTGTTGTAGTAGTCCATAAATTCCTTTGAGGTGAACTCTCCTCCATTATCAGATCTCAAGCATTTGATTTTTGAATCCATTTCATTTTCAACAATTTCCTTGTAGATCTTGAAGTTTTCAAAAGCTTCTGACTTATTCTTGAGAAAGAAAACTGTAGTCATTCTTGTATAATCATAAACTAATAACATAAAGTTTTTCTCACCTTTTAAGCCCTTTTTTTTAGTTGGTCCAACTAGATCAGTATGAAAAATCTCCAGTGGTCTTGTCATTGAATATTCGTTTGATTTGAACCTGGTCTTTGTTTTCTTTCCTTGTTGACAATGCTTGCATAAAGTGTTGGTTGGTTTCGTGATCTGGGGCATTTCTCTAACTGCTTCTCTTTTGTTGACTTTGACAAGGTTATCAAAATGTATGTGACCCATTCTTCTGTGCCATAGCCAACTTTCATCTTCCTTTTCTAGACAACATTTTTCATTTCCAATTTCACTTAACACATATATGTTGCTTGAATAACTTGCAGCTATAGCGACCAATTTCCCTGAACCTTCTTTTCTTATCTCACACTTTTGTGAATCAAAAGTAACTTTATGAACTTGGTCACACATTTGACTCACACTTAGAAGATTAAGTTTCATATCTTATACTAGTAGAACATTTTTTTCCTTTTCATTCTTGTTCCCAATTCAGACTGTGCCTTTTCCAATGATTTTCGTTGAATCATCATTTTCGAAGGAGATTGATTCATCTCTTTCCTTTCGTAATGTAAGAAACTTGTCTCTATCACCTGTCATGTGTTTTGAACACCCACTGTCAACATACCAACCACGTTTCTTCTGCTTAGCTTGTAGAATGAGTGTGCATTCTTCATTGTTGTACTGATCTTGATTTCTTATCTATGTTCTTTTTTGTTGTTCATGTCTGTGACCGTTGTTATTCTGTTGAGGTTCTTTAGGAGGGATTGTCATTCTGCACTCTTTGGCCACGTGTCCAAAATTGTTACATTTGTAACTTTCCACTTCATTTCTCAAGGATTCAAACCTGTTGTAACTTCTTCTCCGTGTTTCACTAGGCCTTCTTGAATAATCTCTTTGTGTATAACTCTCAAAGTTGTTATTGTTCCTGTTGTTAGCTCTGCAATTCATAGCTTTATGTCCACTACTCTCTAACCCTATGAAAGAATATCAACAACGTGAAGTTACTATGTTGAGTACAGATAAGAATCAGAATGGAAAGAGGAATACCAGGACACAAATCACAGGGAAGAAGGCTAGAAAGCTCAATAAGAAGAGAAAAAAGATAGAAAAATTGCAGGAGACTCCAAAGGGAACTTCACAAAAGGAAGGTTTGCAAAACTAGAACTTCATCGAGATATCAGAAAAATGAAAAATGACACTTCGCGATGGTGGAGCAATATAACCGTTGGAGGAATTATGACCATTAGACCAATGCCCCCGAACGATTAGAACAACAGTTATGACCAAAAATCTTGCCATCAGATCATTGGGACTGTGTCGTAACGGACATAACTACATTAATGAAGGCTTCTCTCCTGTTGGAGAGATCCATTACCTCATTGTCTACTTAGTCCATTGACTATTTCACCGAGAACACTTTTGCAAATTATATTTGAGCCAACTCATTACTACCATGCTGTGTTTACTGACATCGAAACCTGTTCTATTGCATTGAGCATTCATTCATCACCCTAAGTTATCCAATATTAAGCATGCATGTCAGACGAATTTAGCTCCATAGAGAAGTTCGTAGAAGAATTTCTAATCGATTTAATGGCTGAAAAAGTAATTTCCGTAGGAATTCAAGCTTCCTTGACAAAAGAAGTGCAAGCCTCTTCGTCGACTTCTTGCAAATCTGAACCATCCCGACCTCTAGCTGAGAAAAGAAATACGCATTGAGATGAGTTGGTGAACATGAATTTAATCCTGACTATCCTGCCCGACTACATCCCACCTTTGGTCGGCCCGGTGAGTCGTGACAGATTCCCCAGAGACTTCGATTAAATTCTGGTTACTGCGTACCTCCCAAAGGGGATACATACATCTCAATCACAGTTGGATAAGATCATGGCATTAGAATTCAACGACTTCAACATAGGGGATCGTAAGAACCACATTATGCTCGCTCCTCACAAGTATTTGACTAGGACGAAGGGGAAGAACTCGAGGATAATCCCCCTACCATGGACTGTGGACCTCGCGCAGTCCACTATCTTGAACGTAATGAAGATACCTCATTTTTGAAGGCACTAGGAGGTTAATGCGTGTGTTAAGCTCCTGATTTCGTGCTTCCATGGAGGCTATCTATGGC
This sequence comes from Picea sitchensis, assembly GCA_010110895.2. Lineage (NCBI taxonomy): Eukaryota > Viridiplantae > Streptophyta > Pinopsida > Pinales > Pinaceae > Picea > Picea sitchensis. Next base: position 9,419 of record SNQJ01S0100338.1, on the reverse strand, counting down.
TAAATAGATGCATCATCGTCGATACAGCGTTGATCCACAGGATCACCGGATTGAGCATGTAGGGACCCGACCCGCAAGACTTCTACCCAGGGAAGGTTGCAGACCGCACACTGGCACAAAGGATTAAAGATACATATGGTGATGTAGAAAAGGGGACGTGAGGCTACAAGGCAGCCTCCATCCAGAATGGCATAGTGAACTTGACCTGCCATTTGATAGCAGGAAAGATAGTGATAAAGAACAGACCTACGCAAGCCACAGGGTTCGTTGTCGACCTCACTGAAAAATGCATGGAAGGACTACAGATGAACTGGGCGAAGTACTTAGTCAACTAGTTAGAATTGGATTGTTGCGAAGCTCAGGATCAGGGCTATGAGTTCCATTTTAGCTGGTTTTTTATCTTCATTGTGTTTACTGCTTGGGAGATTTTGGAAGGTGTGACCTTCCCGGACATTGAGCCATTCAAGCTGCTCACTACGAAGTTCACCATGCTTTGGTACTCGAGTGATATGGGGAAACAATGATAGTCAAATGCATTATTCCATACATATTATCTCTAGTTAAAGAGGGCTATTGAAGTTGTCCCTTGTATGACGTCAAACACTCTACACCGGTTCAAACCTGTTATGAAGTTTCGCGCAGATTGACACTTTATATATATCACTACGCGTGCAGACGAGAGTAAAGAAGAGATTTATTCATACTATAAGATCATAGAGGAGGACCTAGAAGAGATAACCAAGGACTGGCCTGTAGAGCTCCTTATCCCTGCTGACCCTGCAAAACTATCCAAACCTGAACAACTCAGAAGCTCGAAAACCACTCGCGAAGCACATGATACACCTGGAACTAGGAGAAGGAAGAAGACCAAAGAGGTCCAATAGTTGAGCAATGCCTCAGAAGAAACCGCATCAAAATCATCTGGACGAGGAGGTGATGAAAAAGTAGATAGAGAAGAGACCAATGGAAAATAAGATCAACAAGATGAAGTAACGCCACCTAGGGATCCTATTGATGAGACTGATCCCTCCATGAAAAGGAATGTTTGCCCCACAAAACCTACTTCACGAAAGAAGTCCAAAGCTATTAATACTAAGCTGCAGACTACACTCATGCTCGATGCCTTTGACTTCATCATCGTAGCCATATTAGATGCCTCGCAGGACCTCTTGCAGAACATTGAAGCCAAAGAATCATCCATGTATGATAGGATTGAGGAAAAATTCAGAGGCATATAGAAGGCCCTTCACTCCAGCCGCGCATTATCCACTGTGCCCCTGCCATCGGAAGAACCAAAGTTGGGAGAAGAGCCTACCCAAATCTACATAATAGATGATGCAACCGAAGCTTGTCTTCGTCATGCACAAGAAGAAAAAGAAAAGGCCACGGTGGCCCTAAAACAAGCACAAGAGGAAGTGATAGAGAAACTCTGAGTTGCGCAACAGGAGAAGGATAACATCCAAATGAATTTTGACAAGGAGAAAGAGAAGATCCAGAAAGAGAAGGAACAACTGCTCACAGAGTAGGTTGGAGTAAAAGAAGTATCCAATAGAGCACTTCTCTCTGTGACAGGCTTAGAGAAAAAGGAGGAAGACCTAGTGGAACATCAAGTAGCACAACTTGTTGAATCCATCCAACAAATTCAACAAAGAATCATAGATCTGGAGCTATGAACAGTGCGAAGCACTCCACAGGACGTGTGAGACCAAAGAGAATCCACTGCTCAGAGCACAATTGAGAGGATAAGAGCATTAGCTTTGGAATGTAAACAACTTAATAGTAGAAGTGCGTAGACTTATGAGAGAATTACTGAAGACCTTGAACTGAAGACACTAGAGTCACAGCTTGAGGAGGAAAAGAAAGAAGCAGCGACAGTACAGGCACAGTTGAAACATTTGCCAACAGTTGAAAGGATGAAGAGATCCCAAGAACAATGCACTGCTCAATAGCAGGTCCACACCATTCAGAGCAAAGTCATGGAAGTGACCCAGAGGCTCCAACCAATTCAAGACGAGGCTTTCCAACTGTTTGAGGAGATTGAAGGCTGAGGAGAAGAACTAGAACAAGTAGTCACTACAGTTGAACAACACTTAGAGGGAACTGTTAACGAAGCAGATATCCAAGAGTTCATCAAGCAGGAGGCCTTCATGAAGCAGCAGGTCGAAGTAGCTCGAGCCAAGCTCGAGGATTTTGAGGTAGAGCTGCCTAGATCAGAGTGACTCGGGATGAGTCACAGGTAAGTGTTGGGGGCCTATTGGCCCTTGACCAATTTTTGAGGATCCTTGGTCATGTTTGGCCTATTTTGGGACTTTGATAGGTTGTCGAAGGTGGAGCACAAGTTGAAGCGTAGATCATGGGATCTCGGCCCCTTGTTTAGGGATTTTTGGGTTTTGGGCTTATGTAATGGGAATGGGGATGTTGACCCATGGTTTTACCCCTGTTTGGGCCTTTTGTAATGTATAAATAGATGTCTAGGCGATGTAAAGAGGGGCTTGGTACCTTTTTAAGTGCTAAGTGAAAATTGTAAATGCTTTGTGCATGATATGTTGAGAACTTGCAGAGCTAAGTGCAAGTGACTGTAAGAGACTGTGTAAAGGCTTTGTGTTGTGGCCTAGCTTGGGGAAGGAGGATCTAGCGAAGTGTGCATGGATCTCCAATCCTATGCAGAGTAGGATCTTGTGGCTATGTGCATGTAGGATATTGACAGAAGATAATAAAGAGAAGAAGAGTTGGTGGATGTGGCCCCAGGATGGGGGTGAACCACGTATATCCTGTGTTGTGGTTGCTTTGTGCATTGTGAATGTTTTATTTCTCATATGATTTATTCTTAGTGTAATTATGTATGCTTAGATGAATATGATAGCTTAATGCCCAATGATGTGAATAAGATGCTAGATCTGATCTGTGTTGATATGCTTAGTTCTTGAATATATTAGATCTGGATGAATACTGCAATACTCTGTAATTAGGGATTATCTGCATTGTAAACTAAGGCTAAATAGTGATGTATAATGAATGCTAAGTGATCTATTAAGGTGTTATAATAACATATGTGTGTCCCAGCTAGGCTACAGACACCTGAGTCCTGCAACCACCCCTTCCTCTACCTCGGGTGAGACTTCATCTGCTTCACAGGTGTTGCCAAAAGGGCCGGTAGTTAGTGTTTTGTTGGTGCGTTGTTGAAGCGTTAAACCCTGGGTCTGCCCCTATGCTAGCAGGACCTAATTAGGCATATTATGCACAAAACCCATGTGCCATATTTTGTCGATTCAACTTCATTTTCCCACAAATTGAGCTAGAAGTTCACTGTCTGTAAAAAGAACAATCTCCCTTCATTTTTGTTTGTACAATCGTCCACCTATCAAAAAGAACAAATATTATTAAATTGATATTTCAATGATGCAAACATTTTAATAAGGTATATAGTGAATGCATCCCCCATGATATCCATTGTTTAACTATTCGGTGGATTGTATAGCTATATAAACAAGATGTTCATAATACTAAGTTTATCATCTACAAATTAGTTAAAACTATGTAAAGTACATTAAAAAGTAAAAACTCACATCATTTATTTTTAATGCTTCTAATTGATATATTTTAAATAAATGGTATGCTTTAAAGGGTGAAGAGAATTGATTATGGTCAAATATGATGATAAAATAGTGAAATGAAGTGAAGGAAAGGAGGTATTTTAGGATCCCATCACTACACTTGGAGTATTTCTCCTTTTTTGCTATGGAATAATGTTTTGTGGTTATGGTTGATGATGATTATGGTGCGCTATCTCTTGGAGGTCATTGTCTTGCTATTGTGGAGGTTTACTTTGGCATGTTAAAGGATTTTTCTTAAATGGTATGGTTTCTAATTTGTTATTATCATTTTTAATTCAATTTGGGGTTGTTTTGGCCAAGGCTAAATAGGGAGTATAAGGATATACACCTCTATCCTAGTTTCCACCATAATTGTCAAGATTTTAAAGTTATTTTGCAAGGGTTTTGTTGAGGAAGTAAGAGGATTTAAACCCCTCATCTTCAAACCCTATCTAGGTTACTTATCCTGGGAAGTAAGAGGATTTACACCACCAAGGGTTTAGTAATCCTAGCTCTTATTTTTTGACCCCATTAACCCATAACTAAAGGCACTAATCGCATATTGGAGAAACAAAATATTGCATTGGGAAACACAATTTCTTGTCATATTTGTTTTTGGAACTTGGATTATGTTTTGTGTGCCTTGAGCACCTCACAGCCACTAGGGCGTCCCCATCAAAAGGATAGTTATTGTTGTTTTTACAAATTTACATCTCCGGCCATTAGGGCTGAAAAAACCCTATTCTAATTTTTTGAATAACTCTCTAATCAACCATTGGAAATTGCCTAAAGTTTGCACACTTTTCTTTCTTGGTCTAGCGCACTTTTGGCAAGGTTTGGTGGAGTTTCAGTGGCTTATTTAATTGTTGTAATACATTGATTTTTACAGCTAGAAGGTTGATATAATTTGTTGCAGAAAGTGTTTACAACAACCTTGTCTTTTCATGCTAGTATATTGGTCTTAAATCTTAGTTTTTCTAGTATTTAGCTAGTATTTCTCTTGTATATTTCACTTGATTTATAGAATTTATATTGAAATATATGCTTTTGTTTCTTGTGTCTCGTGCAGGTATTTCACCATTTGCAGGTTACTCAACATACTTGGCAACCCTTGGACCTTTGCAAGACTGCTTTCCAAGACCTTCATACCATTTAGATTTGACCTTAATGAATTCCCCCATTAAGGTGACTACCTCCCCTCTAAAGTGACGAGGACACCTGCCTAAGGTGACAGTGGGTAGGTGACCTCCTAGTTGTCTCCATTTGGTGGTTAGGTCAAGATTTTCCCAACCTACAGCTTCTGTGATAACATGTACCATTATCAAACCTGTATAAGTTCATGGAGAAGTATATGGACATATTGGATATTAGATACAGAGTTCTAAATTGGAAGATTGGCATATTACATATGGACTATGTTCGAATGGCACAGAGTCCGTATGAACTCAGTGCTATTCTCACAAAGATTTTGTCCATTCAGACATAGTTCATATGGACTCTGTCTGAATGGACAGAGTCTCTTTGCGAATGGCATAGAGTCCATATGTGAATGGCATAGATTTAAATACTATAAATTTCCATAAATTCAAACAAGAAACCATATAAAATATTTGTAAAAATCTAAAAAATGCTTGGATTTTCCGCCAACGCCCCATGCCAACATTTTCGCCAACGCCCTATGCCAACATTTCCACCAACGCCAATACTTACTAATCCACCAACGATCACCTGTAATGTCTATAAAGTAATAGTGTAATGAAATGTTGGTCATATATAATGTATGTTTTCGGCTGAACTTTCTATTGTCAGAGAAAAAAAAATGACTATCATTTTTGTTACACAAAAGATGAGGATGTCGTTCGATTTGACATGCAATGTTTCAGCCGAAAAGTGTATGTTTTCAGATGAAAATTTCAAAACTTCGATTGAAAAAATGATTCTAACAATCCCCCCCCCCATTCTCACGAAAGTGTTACCCACCTTCATGATGTTACCCCCCACTCAAATATAGATCTGACTGGTAGGATGAAATACCAAGTATATGCCTTGCCTTAAAAAGTATAAGTAAACAACCTAAAAACCATGTCATCATGTTGGAAATGTAGTAGATGAGTGGTTAGGAAGAAGCATTTTTTGACCTGGGTTTATCTGGATCAAATTTTGGAAGGACTTTGTTATATTTTCTTGACATTTCATGTAACATTCTAGCTAAGTTTAGATCACCTTGATATATCCAACATGGGATAACTTCTCTATCATTTCTATTTCCCCCCGTTATTTGTTCTAAAAACATTTCAGGGTGTACACCTTTGAGATCGTCCTTGGGTTCAACAAGGAAACATGTAGCTCAAATCAAGGTTCCCTGGACTTCTTGCAAAGCGGTTTTCATAAGATCATCTATGGAGTCAACATAAATATCATGATGTGTCTTTGGTATTTCCATACGAGTTTCTTTCCTCTTGGGAAGGTCAGAGGTAGTTGGTAACTTACCAAGAACTTTACGTAAGCATGTGTAATTCTACGAGTTTCATAGAATTCTTCTCATGGTATTTGGAACCAAGTTTCAGTGTGTGTTTCTGGACTATCGGAGGCACTTTTGAAATTAGGCTTTGAATCTTTGTAGGTAAATTCTTGTTTAGATTCAAATCTGGGAAATAGAGAAGGATTGGGGTTATTTCCCGAAGAATGATTTCAGTTATGTAAATCATTTATATAAACCATAAAAGATTTCCCTCTTTCTAGCGCCAATTTCATTGATGGGTCTAAATTCGCCCAACAACAACAAGGGGTACTCCTCGTTGTTGATGTTTTGGCATCTTTGGGAGGTATTAACCTCCAGTATAACCTTTGTACTTAGAGTAGAATATTTTGGAAGTAAGAGAACCATTAAACAGATGTTGAATTACCCTAGAATAGAAGTTGGTTGAAGGAGAATAATAATAAAGAAATAGAAAACCCAAAAAAAAGAAGTTGACCCCACTTGGAAAAGTCACTTGGACAGGATATTATAAACAAGGAGGCACCTTAGATCATTTGGAAACTCTCACTCACTCACTCAACTAGTGCGCAATTATAAGGAGATGCAACTGCACCAGAATGAGGCGTAAGTCTGGAGAGAGTAGTGCAACAATTGTCATGGAGTATTCTCAGTCTTTCTCAGTTTATTTGTTGGTTCTAGTGTGGAATTGTCGGAATCATTCTATCTAAGAAAATTTTATTGTGCTCATGGGTGACATATGTGAATGCCTATGGTTAGATGACAATGATGTGACATTGTTTATGGTTAAACGAGCATAACAAAATTTTAACATGGTTCCAAAGATGGTTTCCTTTGTAACAGTCTAACTGCTAGAAGGAAGATCCTCATTTTCCCTCATTGTCAAGCTCGTTGAGAACTTACTGAACCCACTAATAAGGTCTCCTAAGGAGGGAGCATATTTTCTCCAGATCAGATCTAAAATATTCCAAAGTTGCAACACCAATTGTAGTACCAGTTGTAGCACTAGTTGTAGCACCAGTTACAGCACCAGATGCAATACCAATTGCAGTGCCAATTGCAGTTCCTCTGGTCCAGTGAAGTTTTTGATAACTCGTTGAAAGGATGCTGAAATTATTCTTTCCCTAGATCAACTCTCTATCCATTATTCCAGCAGTTAGGGTTTCTAGTCTTCGAGACACAGCAAACCGTAACCCAAATTTGTCGGGCACTTTCAGTGAAGTGTTGGGCCTAATTTTAAGTTTCCTAGTGCGCTCCACCCTAGCACATCTCCAGCTATTTTCATATTGCAGGTTAGATAACTTTGAATTTTTTTTTTGGGTTCGTCATTGCTTTCCACCACTGTTGGATGGTGTCACTACCTAAAAAAACATCCCTTCTCTTGAGGGTGTTTGCAAGAAAAGGGATCTTTTTTTCCAAGAAAAAAACGTAGATCCGGCGGGATCTCAGATCCAACACATTTAGAGGAACAACACACTTCAGGTTTGATTGTTTTGATATGACTCTAGCTATTATGAAATTATTGTGATCTTATGAACATTTAGTTGTATTTTGATCTTTTAAAGCTAAACCTCAAGTCAAAGTTAAAGTCATAAACTGACTTTAGTAAAAATATTATATTAATTAAGGTTGATTTTTTTAGATTTTATTTTCATTATATTCCCTAACTCAGATTTCTGTCAAGAAAGCATATTGTCTTAGTACAGGGGAAGGGTTGGAGAGAATACTTGTCATCTTGAGTGAAGGAGACTCGGAAGAAAATAAGAAACACTCATTCTTGAATATAAGACTATGGGTTCTAGGTTTGATTGATTAAATTGATAAGTTTCCAATTTGCACATATCAAGTTTGAAAATCGCTACATTACAAGTAAACACTATAGTTGTGACAACAATCTTTGAAAGGTTTTGTTACTGCTAGATACAATGAATACTTGGCAGCATATGAGTACTATTGATATAAATGTTTATTGTAATTGTTTGCAAGATCAACTAACATCTCCTCTAGAAGATATTTCTTGTTTTTCTTTGAGGTAGGTCACCTTGGTAATGCTATAATGATTACCATGAAATTGTTTTGTTTTGTTTTTTAATTCTTGTTAACATAGATATGTTCTTATGAAAATGCTATTATATTGGAAATAATTTTTCTCTTGTTGCTCTTATCTCGGGCAGGTTACCATGGAGGAATGATTGGTCACAACACTTGAAGAGTGTTGTTCCTTTTTCTTGTTATTGCATTTTTATTTTGTCTCTTGTTCTAGGAAAGTCACAAGTGATAGCTCTGAGAAGGTGTTATTGTGACAATTGTTCTCATTTTTATTATTATTCTTGTCTATTGTTTTCCCCTGTTGTTGGTCTTTTTCTGACCAGGTCACAGGTGATAACTATGAGGGGATCTATAGTGACAGTTGCAAGAGGCAACATATTAGATGGTCTCTAGTTTGAGACATGGAGAAGACTATCCAAATAAGAAGTTGTATACACGACCGTATACATCCTTGTACCGAAAAAAAGAGAGGACGAAGCTAAAACATTCTATAAAGAAGGGTAATTTTGCGAGATATAGAGTATCTCATATGGAGATTGATTGTAAGGAGCACAAAGCTCCAAATATGACCAAACAAATCCCTCTAGTTCAGTTGATCACTCTTCATATCATCAGGAAGAGTTAGTAGAGCCAGAAGGTCCTACCTAGAATTGTTGCAGTAACCAGGAAGAGACTAGCATGGTCCCGTCACACTTTGCAAGATGCAAAGATATATAGCATTGAGGAGCCATATCATGAGAAGGAGAAAATGGTTCCACCAGTGGTGAGGAAGGAGGCCATGCCAAGTACCATCTTAGAAGGAGATAGAGTTCATAGAGAGTCAACCATCATGATCCAGTAGGGAGGAGAAGCCTCCCCTAGACCATTCATAGGAGATTAGAATTCATAGGAGATCATCACATACAGAGGGAGAATATGGCTCCAGAGATTATATATACTCAAAGGGAGTCAATTTTCATAAGGAGCATGGAGACTTAGACTAATCCTGATCTCAGAGAAATTCAATGGCTTAGAGACTTTCATTCAGAAAGTATTCCTCCTCAAATTCAGATGGGAAAGATAGATGTCTTCCATGACTGATAGATAGGTGTTATGCATTGAGGATTCTATATCGAAGCTTCAGAGGCTTCGAAGAGATATGAGACCTCCTAGGAATATTCCATTGTTTCAATGACAGAGGATGAAGCTAGTCAAAAGGACTAGGATATGGATTTTTGCCTTGTGAACAGAAGGAAAGTCAGTGGTGACTTTCAAATTGATATACAAGATCAAATATGTTG